>BMAV01012816.1:156874-170377 GCA_019973955.1 Trichonephila inaurata madagascariensis
TATATATATAATGTGCAAAAACTTACCTAAGAACAATATCGCTTCAATTAACCAACGGGATCATAACAAAAAAGTACTATCACTTAAAAAATTCTCAGCTAAGTGTCCAAAGTAAACTGAAAAAAATTCTGCAACCCCAAAGAGTTGATACAAATTGCGCGCATGAATGCGATGGATAAGCAAAATTTCGGAGGAAGGAGGGGGGGGGGGCGTGAGACACATAACTCAAGCTTGAAGAAGCTAATACATATCCCTACATATTCGCAACATACAAGTAATGATTACCACATAATATTTTTCAGCTGTCCTCTAAATAGGACAGTGGTATAAAATGTGTTAAGGGAGTTAAAACCACATAGAAGTTATTTCATATAAGTAAGTAAAAATGAAGTACTCTAATTAACAACCAATAACAGGTGTTCATATTTTGTTTTTGTTTTATACTTTTTTAGTTATTTTGTAACAGATTTAAATCTGTTTCGCAAAAGATATAAATGTTATATTTAATTCCGTTATACCTTGTATTTGCGTTAGTTTTGAACTGCATACTTCTCGTATGTAATGTATTCGTATTAGAGAAATGAAGCAGCATGATACTGTATAAATTAATATTTAAGTAAACATTTATATATTTTTAAATTAAATATTTTTACTTCCATAAATGCTTTTGCTCATAAAACTGTTTTGAAATTTATAACTTTAACACAATAATTATGAAACAGTACAAAAATTCATGCAATTATTCCTAGAAAATTTTTAGTTAGTGGCTTATAACTGGTACTGTATTGATCTTCCTTCTTTAGAATGCTGATTTCCTTATAGATACACTTAAGTATTAGCTCGTTTGCTTCACATTAAAATGATGGCGTCTTTTTCAAACATCTAATCATATGATTGAAAATGAAGTTTAAGAAAATAATTATTTAAAATTATTTTGATTTTGACATTAAATATTTGCTATAGAATGTTACACACAAAAAACATAAAATGATGGATTACAACATTGAAATTCTAAGATAAATGTGGTCAGTCGGAAATGTAATTTTAAACAACTATCAAATGAAAAGAATGGCCCCTGAGCTGGATCTTTTTCACACAAACTTCAACACCACATTAACATGAGGAATTTAAGTCTCAACAGATACTATAACGTAAATAAACCCTTCTACACGACACCGAGATATGAACATTAATATGAAAAAACCTCCACGAGTTCATTACCATGAGTTCCTCACCTACTGTGGCCATGATAACGAAGATATACGTACAGTGAAATACGTTTAACGCGAAAATGCTTTAGAAGAAATGTCGGCTTACACGAAATAATGCAAAGGTGCCGGCACACTACTAAGCATTTTTCATTCATTTTTTTTCTCTTAACATGAAACGAACTCATTTAACATGAAAAGATTTCCCTTCGGGGAATGAACAAAATACGGAAAACGCTTCAGCTTTTTTTTTATTTTGGAAAAGTTTTTTTACTAGAGTAATAGCAAAGAGCTCAGGAGGAAAGCAAACTGCTATTCCGCTTAAAATGAAGATGGAGCTTCTTAAGGCTGTTGATCAAAAATAAAAGAACTTGAAAATTTTATATTAAAATTCATTTTCCTGTGAATGTCTTCGTTGATTTTTGTTTATAACAAGAATATATAGGTATATTTGTAAATAAAATGTACTCTACTAAACTTATTTTTGTTGAATATATGCTCCTTTTTTTTGCGATATCCTTTAACACGAAATTTGTTTGGCACGAAAAATATTTCAGTCCCCTCAGTTTCGTGTTAAACTATTTCCACTGTGTGTTACATTCTTTCTGATCTCTTCATTAATTATTTGATTATACGTTTAATACTTTCTGAAACCACGTTGCTGTATCTAAAATTTTTAATTAACTAATCATTGTCTGAAATAAAATAATTATGGTAAAATCCGACGTATAGCGCGCACCTATACTTCCAAGCTGTATTTCTTAATTTTAAGATATATTCGCCGTATAACGCGCACTCCCTCTTTTAAGAAGAAATCTAGCAATACTTTTATGTTTTGAAGTAATTTATTCGAGGTATTATCCCAAAATTTTGAAGAATAAGTATACTTCTAGAACTACAACCCTTTAAGTTAATTAAGAATGTCATTTCTTTTAGATAAACTGTATTTTGATATAAGTAGAAGCCTAATTTTTTTATGCTCATTTCTTTTTTTAATTTTTAAAACTGTCGTTTTTATACCCGGCGTATAACGCGCAACCGTAAATTTCGATCTTATTTTTTGTGTTAAAAGTGCGCGTTATACGCCGGATTTAACGGTTAATAGAACGTAAATTTGTAAAAAAAAATTCTTATTGTTTACAATAAATTTGGTTTTGCATTTTTCAGTTTCTTTTCAAAATTAGCAAAATTTATTTCAATGATTTAATTTATAATACCTAACCTCTGAATGTTCAACAAATAACCAACAAAAAAGAATGAAACTGAGCTGTATAAATTGAAGCAAAATAACTTCGATCACTGATCTTCGGGATTAACTTACCTCTGAAATAGGCAAACAATCTTCGTCCCTAAGCTCCTTGAAGGCTGCAGGAATGTAATAAAAGGCTCTAATTCTTGCTCCTATCCACACAGATCGTAATCAACAGAGGTGTTCAAACTGGAATTGTGAGACCTTCCTAATCCGTAAGCAGTTGGTGAGAACGTTATTTGCAGACGGACTCATGGATCAAATTATAGTTTGACTTTTACTAAGTTATTTATTCGTCTGCAGTTGGTTTATGTATTGAGCTACATTTATATTAGGGATGTACATTTTTTGATATCAAACGTTATTCACATAAGTTTGTTTCAAGGGAAGGTGTATTTAACTGAGTGAAAAGAAAATGTTTGTTTTAAAAAATCCAAAAAATAGATCTAACTACTTTTTCTTTCTATTGCGTTACTTATTTATATTCAATTTATTCTAGAAATTAAATTTATGAAATTTAAAAAAGTCATCAAATTATTTTTCGTAAAATAATTTCAAATTTCAAAGCCTTGGAATTGAAATCGGGAGAAGAACCAGTTGCGGAGATTGCCAGCAATATTATTGGAGTATCAAACAAATGTAAATGAAAAGACCTTTTAAGTATCGGAACTATATAACTTTTTCAATGTTTAAGCTATCATTTCCTTGTTTACTTAGATATTTTAATTCAATTTTTGTTTATCATCTCACATTATTATTTTTTTACATCTGGATATAGTAATGGGTATAATTAAATCATTTTCAGATCAATTTTAGATAAAATCTAAACTACTTATTTGCACCATGTCAGGTAATTCGATAAGTCACTTTTTTTCTATTTTTATGCAGTTGATATGCTTTATTCATAGTCCATATAATTGTTAAAAATTGTGCCGTAAGATGGATTTATACACAGAAAAATAATCGTATAATATCCTAAAAATGTTTAAGGTAGTATGAGGAAGATACAAAATTGTTCGTAATAATATAAAAGAATAACTTTTTGGTGGAAAGTTATTGAAAGAGACCAACAATACATATTAGGCCTTTTTAGGTATAAATAAGCCAATATTATGAGTATTTAACTTATTAAAGTTTAAATATTCCACACAATCACTTAGAATGCACACAAGACATGGACTAAAAATTGAACCTCTGCATTTTGAACTCGACCAAAAACAACAACAAAAAACAAAAAAACAAAATTGATTATTGTAGATTTGATGTGATAACAACTCTCTTAACACAATTTGTTTTTTTGTGATAATTTATTTAAAAATGGCACTGATGAAATAAACGAATGCAATATGCCGGAGTTGTATGACTGAAAATAAATTTCGTATATGTGTAAATATCTTTTAATCTAACTCAAAAATGTTCAATGCATGAAATGATACGGCATTGTAATTATAACCTTAATGCCAGTTCAAAAAAAGAGATTACTATTCTACCACACCTATATTTCATCCGAAATCGATTATATTTATTCATTTTGGTACACCATTATCTTCAGACAAGACCATATCTCACCATTAAGGATATAGATCAATGGCTCTAAAAGAATGACATATCAAATAATTAGATAAACAAATTGTCCCCTTTCGACGATGTTCACAGGAAAGAACATCTAAAGGAAATGATTTAAAATAGTAATGGAATAAAACTTCCAGTTAATTCAAAAATAGTATGCTCAATTTCAGAGCATCATCATTTCAATGTGGTTTCCTTTGGCACAGAATATTTTGTGTGAACGTTTTGGCCAAGCCAAAAAGGCTTTTTGACCATTTTAGAGGTACCATTTTTGGGGTCCAGCTTTCTCTTTGATTGCTTTTTGAAGTCCTTGGAGAGTTCTTATTTTACGTCTGTATAATTGTTTTTTCAGTACCCTCATAAAAAAAGTAATCGCAATGAACACCCCCAGAGGATGGTAGTAGTCATTTGTCAGGAGGCAGAAAATTCATTTTTGAACCTTTAAGCCATTTTATAGTTGATTTTGCAGTATGACTTGGTGCAGAATCTTGGTGCAAAACAAAGTCTTCTTGAAAGTATATTTTGATCAAGTGTTTCAAAACTTAATTCTGATAGTATTTAGCATCAATTTTAACCTTTGGTTCTACAAAAAATCGTTTTCTTAAGCCTTGAGAGGACATTCTCATCCACTCCATAACACCTGACGACCAACTTGCATTTTGCAAAACAGCTGCGTCTTTTCTACGTTTTTTGCGTTAAATATATTGTTTCTTCGTTTTGCCAGCTGTGAGTGACAGATGACACAGTGCTTCATCCGAAGTTGCCCATGCTTTGTATCTACCTTTGCGTAATATTAAATACATAGACCAAGAACGTTCTCTTCGTTTTTCTACGGTCTTAACAGACATTTAAGGACAAACTGGTTTATTCACTTTTTTATAGCCAATTTTCTTTATCTGACGACACACTGTCGATTGTGATACCTGAAATTACTTTGCTGAAGTTCTTTGAGGCCGAGGATTTTCTACAGTGATAAGTCTTTTCATCTTCTTTTTTTATTTTTCCTTAAGGAATTCCTTTCGTTCACATTTTTTTCCTGGAGCTTTTGAGTGCAAGCCAAATTATATTTCTTTTCGAAGTTTAAATAGTAATCCATTAGCAAAACGTCTTTTCTGCTTTTTAAAAATTTTATTTATTAAATAATTTGAGCAAACAAATTTACCATTCATAGTTATAACACTTTTAAAATTGGTCACACTAATTTTGAATCAACCGGTATAATTGCTGAAAATCCGTCAAAATAAATATAGAAACCAATTTGAGCATCAGGGTATCAGAAACCCAAAACATCGTAATTAGAAGTCCTTAACTGCCGATTAAAAGTTACGTGATTCGTTCCTAGTACCACTGTTTTTCACGTAGGCTCACGTATACGGTGAACTACTGAGGGAAAAAAAGACATAAATAAGTGAATTTTTTATCTGAAATAAGTAAATCTTTCGCAAAAAACAGTCAAGGTCATTTTTTTTTTGGCATTTTAAAGCCTTCTGTACAGTAGTAATGATGCCACACTAAAAAAATTGTATTTCGGAAAGACGTATACAAACGTCTTGAGCATGCAACGCACCGTTTGAGTCAGATATTTATTTACGCAAGTGTCAGTTAAGGGGTTAAAAAACGTTTTCAGAACTCCCAGTGTTGCCCTATTTTTATATTTCTTTGGCATTGAACTTGATGTATTAATTATTATTCTATTCTTAGCATGATGATATATTTTTCCTTTCTGTTTGGTTTTCAGTTTATGAAAAACTGTATTAAATAGGAAAACCTTGAATTTAACGGAGCTAAATTAAAAACGAATTATAAAAGAAAACTGTAAAGTCATATGTAAACTGAATTTTAGAATGAGTAATTTAAAAGATAGTTATATTACTTAAATGATTGATTTAATGTTACATGAAAACATTTTCACATGTGACCTATAAATAAACTCCCAAATTAAAGGTGAAGTTTTGTGATTATTAACTGTAACTTACAAATGATATTTTAGGGAAAAGCACTGAAGTAATACAGGATTGTTAGGAAAAGGTAAACAAAAATATATTTACACTTATTCATAAAAAAAGTCATATGCACATTGAACTCTGTTAATTATTGAATTTACAATTTATTAATTTTAAAATAGCACCTATTGGTAAAATAATGATACGTCAAAAGTATTCATAGTAATAGCTTAAGATGTGCAAAAGTTTTAAATTTGTGATTGGAAGTCAAAAATATGGTTTTTTTTACTATGGTTTTGAGAAAAAATGTTGACTTTCTTTTTAAAATTATAAAATGCTTATGTAACAATAGCTCTTAAGAATGATACATTTTAAAAACTTATATAAACATCAAAAGATTTTAAATAAACCCCCTTATTTTAATAGAGTTTATTTTAAATATTTGTCCACACACACACACATGAAGCTTAATCACTTTTTTATTTAAAGTAAAAACCAGAATGCTTAAAGTATTGCTTCGATTTCCCATGTCTTCATAGGTCAAGCCTTTTCTTTCTAAAACTTAAATTGGGAAATATTTTCTTGAAATGACTTCATGACGACAGCTGTATAAAGAGAGATTTAAGAAGCTAAAAAGAGAGTGGAAATAATATCTTTTCTCAAGAAGTTGAGTTGAAATTATGCCCCAAAGCGGTAGAAGTACAATTTGAACACAGTTCATTTTATTAAGATGTTCATGCATTCGAAGTCGCTAGAAGGTAAACGAGAAAGTACATCTTTAAAAGAGAGAGAGAGATAGTTGAAACTTCACTGAACATTTGTCTTTACTTAAATATAGAAATTGAAAAAGTCTCCTTCGAAATTTTTTTTTCAAAAAAAGTAAAAAATAAATAAGTAAGTAAATAAATAAATAAATAAAATTTGTATCCTTTTTACTTTTATTTTATGAAAAATATCACTACTTTTTTTTGACTTCGAAAAGGGTTAAACGTATTTACAAAAATGTCAATACTATCAAATTTTACAATGACATTTCAGATCATAAAATCTATTTATGGAAAAGCATTTCTGACCTCAAATATTAAATTAAAGCTTTTTCGAATGAAAAATGTGTACTATCTAATAATTCTCTCTAGAAGTTAAAAAAAAGATCTAGCACCATTTTTTAAAGTTAATACTTCGGAATATTAATAAGAAAAGCAGCTAACAGAAAAATATATATGAAAATATATATTATTGTTATGAACTTAAACCGATTTTTTTTGCTTATTGTACTTTATATATTTTTTGAACATAAAACCCAGTTAAGCTTAATAATTTACATTGCTACACATTAAATGGGACTGTTTATGATCCTCAAAATCGTTCCTTGGTATGATGTGGAAATTCGGGTAAGATAAGTATCGTCCTAGTCAACCTAAACTGTGTGGGTAGTTTTGTGTGAGTTTTGATGCGACGTTCATTAAAATGAAAAACTTTCTTAAGAAATTATATATACCGTCAAGACAAAACATTATGAATCGCTTCGTATTTTTCAGCGAACTCGCTTGGATGGCGTGGAAGCCAAGTGATTGTGAGAGAATGATATTTAAATGCTTCAATGGTATTTAAGCTATCATTCTTGCACTTACTTTTGCAAGTGTGGGGAAAGGTGGGTGGTAAAAGTGAATTTGAAAGAGGGCAGATTGTAGTGGTCCGAAGTCTCGGAACGGGTATCTCCGAAACAGCATGACTGGTAAGTTGTTTGTGTTCTTTTTTTAATGTTTGTGCAAAGTGGACAAAAAACGGTCAAATCAGAAGTTAGTTGTTGAAATCCTAGCTGTTGTTTATTTCTAGGAAGCAATTTAACTATGTGAGAGAATTAGATAGGGAGAATTACAAATATTTGTTTAAATTTTGAAAATGTAATTGAATATTTGGACTTTTATAAATGATTTACCAAAGATAGTTCTTTAAAGTATAATAAAGTACTACAGGTGTTATAAATTGGGTAAGGGGAAAATAAAAAGATCTTCAGTCTAGATTTTGCTAACTGAATTATGACTGATACTTCACTGAGTTTGTTTTCTCTGTAATGTTGATTTCTTTAAAGATAAACTATTTGATTATTTCAGATTGTTTCATTATAAAAGAGCAGAACCTTTTTTTAAACGTGTTTTTATCTAATAAAAATAAGAATCAGACTTTAAAGTTTGTTTGACATTGCATTTTTCACACATTTTCACGATAACATAAAAAAAAAAAAATGTTACATTTTTTTCTCATATAATAATTTAAAATAATGATACTGGTAATACTTTCTCAAGTCTTGTGAAATATTAGATGTGGAATTTTATTTTACTAAAATCTTTGATGACAAACAACATAAACGTGGCGAACAAAACTTTTCCATTTATTTTATACAATGACACCGAAGTAAAATTACATTGTTCTTTTTAAATTAGCAAAAGTTACTTTGACGTTTTAATTTATAAGAGATATACCCTATGAACGCTCCTACAAATCACTAACTAACATGCAATGAGATGGTGCATTACAAATTGAAGCAAAGTAACTTGGATCTTTAATCTTTAGGATTAACTTACCTCTGAAACAGCAAGCATTCCTCATCCGTAAGCTTCTTCAAGGCGGCAGGAATGGAATAAAAGGCTTAAATCCTGGTCTCGTTTCGGCATAAGTCGTAAACAACAGATATATTCACATTGGAATTTCCAGGCTTTCCTAATCCGAACGCAGTTGGTGGGCACTATATGTGTAGATGGGCTCGAGGATCATGTCAGATTTTGGCCTTTACTAAGAAGTTTATTTGTCTACACTCGGTTAAATTGTGAGGTCACTTGGTCTCTCTTTACAAGTAAAGAGGCTTACTTTATTTGTTATCTGACTTTTTTTCATCATCTTGTATGTTTTAAGGGGTTGATATGGTGTAAATATTTCACCGAATGAAGAAAAAAATGAGTAAGTATTTAAATGAATTTCAAATAAAGATACAAAAAATTACTTTTCTCATTTGTGTTTGCTTGCTACATAAGTATATTATAATATAATTCCTTACACATACGTATTTATCTGGTGTTTTGAAATATACTTAAAATATAGGTCAAACAAGGAATGAAACAATTGTGTAAAAATAGCACTAAAATTAAATTGGCCAATTTTTTTTTTCGAAAAGGAAATCAAACGAATGAGTGGATTACCTGCGAATATTTTTATGCCATTCATTCTTGAGAAAATAAATAAAATGTGCAATTGATACGAATTTTGAAATGAGTATAGCATAGATAAAAAGAAGAAAAATACCGATACATGGGTTAAATGAGGCATATTCTAGAATGAATTTTAGAGGCTCAATTTCACTTGATAGCTACATCTCTTGGGATAAAACATGAAAACCTTACAAAATGCTGTTACAAATTTCGCTCACATCGGGTTTTCTTTCATTTAATGGAAACCTCGACTTTTTTTTTTTTCATAGAAATGCCCTCAAGCTTACTCAACACCATTAATTTAATATTATAAGTCAACAACAGAAGAGATATTTGTAAGAAAAAATCTAGAAAGGGTGACAGTTGCTTGCTTCATGAACTCCAAGAGGAGAATAACAGCTTAAGAAATACAAATGAATAGAAATGATTCATTATTTATTTGGATATAGTTGTACGTCATTTTGAAATTTAAGTCTATCCTTTTGTTTTCATACTTTTATATTCATCATGTTACATGTGAACACGAACAATACATTTTATTTTTTTGCTCAATTCAAACAAATCCATTTTGGTTCTTTGTAATTTTGTTTTTCAAAGTACGTTATAAATTATGATGTGAGATAAACATTATTCCATAAGATTTTTGTCAAAATATTTTGCCGAAACACAACTAGATCTGCAATTTTTTTAAGCAGAAAGAGCAGCCATTTCCTTGAATGGAATAGGGAAAGAAGAGAACAATCAACAAATTTAATAATTTCACTCTGAAAGAACTGTAACAATGACAGTATAATGTTTAGTAGAGAAAATATTCTTGAATCATTAGGCAAATGTTTCTGCATCCAGGTAACAATTGATTTTCGATTTGAAAAGACAATATAAACTATTGTAAATTCATTTGTATACTTTTAATGCTGGAAAATTTTCAATTTAAGGATAATTCAATAACAGCAAGAGTCCCAGAAATTCTTTATTCACAAAATTTAATATGTTTGAAAGATAAATAAAAAATTTTTCTGAAAGGAAACAAGCTATAATATACTGTCGTTAATATATATTTTCCTTTTTCTTTTGCATAAGACCTTTTGTGTAAAATCTGTTAAGCATTTGTGTAGAGCTAAAAATGGAATATATAAGTGTAAATAAAATCGAGCGTAATTCATTTTTTCCTTCTATATTTCATAAATAAGCATTCAAATTTCCCATTATAGAGGCTGAAATCTCTTTTATCCCTGATCTTATGTTTTTCAATTTTTTCAATTAGAATTAAATTAAGCTAGTAAAAAAATACTTCATAAAAGAAATAACACGGATTAAGAATCTATATCTAGCAAAGAACTAATTTTTTCTAAGAATATTGCATGAAATGTTATATATATATATATATATATATATAAGAAGAAAAAATGAATCATCTTGCCTCTTATTAAGATACATAGCTGATTTAATTGTTATAGGTCGCGACAGAGAATTTAAACCTAGCATTAATTTTTATCCGGAATAACTAAAATTAATACAGACAAATTTTAACTCGAGCAAAGTTGAATTTTTAGATTTAGATTTAAATATTATTGACAACAAATTATATAGCAATATCTATGATAAGAGGGAAGCATTTAACTTTAATTTCATAAAGATGCCGAACTTCAATAGCTGTTTACATATATCAATATTTAGAAATATAATTTTAAATTTTTTGATGAGAAATAATAATTTAACTACACACAATATTGATAAACTCAGGAACATCCAGAAATTTATATTTTGTTGCATACAGAATGATTATCCCATCAACTTCTTGAGAAAATACATAGATCAAAAATATTTCTTAAAAATATTTTTAAACTCATAAATGCACAAATCCGCCACACAACATTAGGTCCACAAAGTCAGCTTGTTAGTGGTCCAACTGTGAAGAATATGTGCATTCCACACACAGGATACATTTTAATACACACATAAACCAATATTTACACGACTACACATTAAAATTATTCATGACCAATCAAGCAACTTTTTTTCATGTAATCTGATTTGCATCTAATACCAAAAAGTTAAACTCTAGTGTGAGATTATGAATTATTTGTATTGACACGGCATTAGTGGGAGTTATGAGCAAGATATAGGAGTGTTAATTGTATTAAATATGAGAGAATAATCATTCAAGAATAGTGAATTGAATTATCGATAGGATGCTCTTTGGTGAGTTTTTAATGATTTACGCTATTCATTTGTGAACATAATGGGTTTTTAATTCGAACTTTCGGATTTTAGACATTTTTTCTAACTATACAACTATTTTAAAGATGGGTGAATTCATCTTTGGTGTTCAATGCTTCACTTATATTATGCACTTAATTGTTTTAGAATTTTAATATTTTAATGTTATATCTTTCAGAATGCTATGGCGAATAGTTTAATTTTTCTAGTTTAATAATTTGATTTGAACTTTCTAATTTTTAATTTTTAAATTTTTGAGAATTGGATATTTTCCGATTAACTTACCAAGTTGAAATAGGGGGAAGGTTGGTGCTATCAAACTAGTTTAACCCCACTTATCGGTTCTAAGTCCGATGTTGCACTTGGATATTTTATAAATTTTTATTTTATAATTTTTTAATTTTGTTTGAAAACGTTGGAATTTGATCTTCTATATTCGTCATTGCTATTTTGAAATGGGATTTAATGTTATAAGATTCATATAATTTCAATTTTTTAATTGATTATTATATATATAAGTTGTGATTAAATTATATATATTTATATATATATATATATATATATATATATATCTATATATACACTAATTTTCATAAGAATTTGTACACCTAGAAGTAAGAATGGAATTGTTACCAAACTTGGCAGGAAGGTACATGCCAAGAAGATATGTAAATGATTAAAAATGAAGCTCCACATTTTGCAGTGTGTATTATTACCAGAGGGTGTTGAACTGTATGAAACTAGTTCCTGCTTCTTGAAGCCCTACCTGCACCGAGCTATCCAAGACTGCAACACCAAGCCAACGCTCTTGGCCACGCGCTGCGCAGCCCTATGCCCTGTAAATGTCTAAAAGTGTTTGTGCATGAATTTAATCTGTTGCAGAGGGAAATGTCATTGCGCAATCAGCGGAGACAATATGAGTAACTGTCGGAGTTCGAGAGGGAAAGAATCATAGAAATGATGGAAACTGGATGTTCAACTCGGCGAGTAGCTCACCAAATATTCTTGAATTATTATAAATCGACACATTGCTTATTTCCACTCTGCTTTTTATATGCTAAGAAAAAGTATGTGAATATATTGTAATTGCTATTATATTTTCAGTATATGTAAATATATTATTTTTTTTAACCTTATATCGGAACTTTTAATTAAAATGACCATTGAGTGAAATCAGTTTTCTATTGGTTTCAGATATCATTAAACTAGTGATTTTCAAATTGTGGAGCACACCCTTCTCTCTAGGGAGGTGTGATAACTTTACCGGGGAGGGGGGTTCAAACATTCCAAAAAGTCGAAAATAGAAAATAACCTTTTAAAAAAACTGAAAGGAAGCAAAACAAAATACATTCTGACATAATAAAAAATAAAATACACATTCACACTGTTATAATATATTTATAAATGTATCATTACTGCACAATGTATTTGATGATTAATTGATAAATACTAAATTAAGAACAAGTTTAATAATTACTAGTGACTCTCACTCAAGCCCAATGGCTGAGTGGTAATGTTACACGCTTCCACGCCACTGGGTTCAAATCTTGGGCTGGGCAAGGTTGATTCAGCCTTTCGTCCCTTCAGTGGGTCGACAAATGAGTACCAAGCTTGCTTGGGAACTGATCACTGGGGGTTTCACGTCAGACTGACTACTTGACGGCAACATCTGCACATGCACCCCAGCGCGTAAGGTCACGAAAACTGAGATAGGTACAGATAGACTGTCATTTACTGTTGCACCACAATGTTTGGTTAAGATCAATTCAGGGACTCTCGCTTGCCTTGCATAGCAAAGTTTTTCAAAAGAACATTTGATATAAACTAACAATCTAAGTTATTTTTCTATAGTTAGATGATATTTATATTTTTGTTTTCAAGAAATAAATCATTTAACTATAAAAAAAATTGTAATCAATTCAATTTAAAAAATAGAAAGGAAAAGTAACATATAATACTTATTCTATTACTTAAAAGCAGCTTACTTAAGACATCTAATACTAAATTAAAAATATATATTCATAGTTTAATTTTTATCTTGATAAATTGAAGAGTTTAAGTTATTTTTTTTGAAGTTTTAGCATCTAAGTACTGCATTCAATACATTG
>BMAV01012818.1:0-35044 GCA_019973955.1 Trichonephila inaurata madagascariensis
AAAAAGGTTTTCTGATAGTAGAAGTGCAATACAGCACTCGTCCATGGCAAGGTGTGAGAGATAATGTTGGAGTGTCAATACTCACCAAGTTAAAACAACTTTCCACATCGCATCAAGTTCATTTTGCAGTGGATTCCCTCTCACGTAGATCTAGAGGGAAGTGAGATTGCGGACACTTTGGCCAAGGCTGGCGCTTGAAAGGTACCAGAGCCGTCCGCACCCTCACCTTTTGGATTTCCTTAGAACAAAATACCAGAATAAGACCGCTTGGATTACCCCCCAGAGCGCCATTGGTATGTGTTCTCGTCCTAGAGGCTCTCT
Source organism: Trichonephila inaurata madagascariensis (assembly GCA_019973955.1). Lineage (NCBI taxonomy): Eukaryota > Metazoa > Arthropoda > Arachnida > Araneae > Nephilidae > Trichonephila > Trichonephila inaurata. Next base: position 322 of record BMAV01012818.1, read on the forward strand.
GACTCACGATTTTACGACAGGATCAAACTCTTCTAGCCCGCTTTCGAAGTGGCCATATCAAAACAATGAAATTTTCCGAAGGATGCAAAAGCTTTGAAATGTGCAGGAACTGTTCTTATGAGCCGGCCTCGCCTGCTCACATCCTTGAATGCATAGGATTCACCAAGCAGGATTTAGAAGACGATCCCTTGCTGGTGTTGGACTTTCTGAAAGTGTACGATGTCATGGACCTGGTCTAGCACTGCTGACCAATGAGGGCGTGCAACAACAATAACATACAGGCTAGAAATCTCTTCAACGATAGCAATAAAATATCATTTTTTTTTTTTTATTTATTCACAAAGATGTTTTCTGCATTTCTTTTCTTCATAAAAAAATGTATAAATCACTAAGGCCAATGAAAGAATACAGAATAATTATGCGATGAATTTTTAAAATTACTTTCTGGTAGTGAACAATTTAAAAGAAAAGTTACATAATTTAATTACCATAATGCAAGATGAATGATCAAATAAATATTACAGTTTTAAATATTTGCAAGAAAATACTTAATTTATATCTTTTGTAGCAGTATTCAAAACTTCAGATAATTTTTTTATCTGTACATATTCTAGTCAGTGGTAATTTTAATTGGAATTTTCGGAATACTGGCAAAACTCACAGCAAAAATTAATTAAATTAAAACAGATTTTTTAGACTATATTTGTTGAATGCGGTTTCAATTTACTTATACAGCATTTACCAATATTTCGGGCATAAAAGGTGCCTAGGTGGTTAAGTCAAAGGTGTCAAGGTGGTCGGCCATAAAAGGTGTTACCAGAAAACACATTTTTCTAGAGAAAGAGATCATTTTCAGAATGACATTTATACGAACATTGTTAGCAGATCATTGTGTCAAGCAAAATGTTTGGACATTGATTTTTTTTTTTAATTTTTATTTTTTGCTAATATTTAATATTGAAATTTTTCTTCCTTTATATACACCCCTAATTACCTATCACACTTTGGAATATTGATATTATTTTGCAAAAAATGATGATTAAACGATAATAAATTTTAAACTAGTAGAAGAAAAAAATTAAATTAAATGTCCATCGATGTTTTATTCATTTAAAGATATTACAGTTTTAAAAGTACATAGAATCAAAGGACCATATTTTTTTTGCTAGCAACATAATAATTAAAAGTAAAAAAAATACTATGAAGAGGTAATCTTTTTTCTATATTACGATTTATGTATTTTTATTTTTAATACAAAATCCACTTGTTTCGGTCCTTAAGGAATAGCAATTCATTATAATAATTTTTATTCACATGTATACATAAGCTATAATAAGGTACATATAGGCGTATTGTAAATCCTACAAAAAAGAGAATGGATAAAATGGTTGATAACCTAAAAACCAACCAAAATATGGGTGAACATGTAAACAGTCACTTGAATAAAATGAAAACTATTATTTATTTTTAGAATTATCATTGGCTTAGGACAATTGAAATAGGGTTAATTTGAATTACAGAATCTTAGCCGTCCCCTTCAGTAAATCCGGGCCAGTAGAGATTTAAAACACCGAAATTTTTTTTGTTTATTTGTAAAAGTTATAATACAAGTAAAAATTATAGAAGGTAGAAATCACTTAATAAAAGAAATGAGTACTGAATGGATTACGCTATGGGCATTGTGTATGTGTTCAATATCCTTAGTACTTCTTTTCAATCAAAGTAAGTGCTCAGTTTTAATAATTAGTTAACTGATCACATATAAGCAATTTATCAACAGATTTCTTCTGTCAGTACCATGACGTTGAACATAAACACACAAATCGTAAATTTAAACAAACAAAAATAATCTGATTTATATAAATTATGAATTTAAGTTTTTCAATTCTGGATATATACGTCTATGAGAAAAAAATATATATAATTTAATTACTTGAAAAGCTAGCGAATTGAAGAATTTTTAATGTTTACATGTTTCCTTGAATGTAAGCAAACATTCATAAGCACGGCGTTCTTCTATTCAGTTATAAATCAATTTTTAGTTATAGTTTTTATACACTTCAGAAAGAAAAAGAAAATTCCCTTAATTCCAAAGAGTAAAAATTCATTAATAATTTGGATTTAATGCATTATTTCATAAACTACCAATTTTAAATAAATTTATATCGAGAAAACTTGAATAAAAATTCTTATTTTTAAACTTAATTAATTCACTTCCATTAAATGTTATTGTAGATATTGAGGATTCATTGATAAGTATATAAGAATACTCATAACTCTTACATGAAACTTCATTTCACTTTCATACTTCAAATCATTTGTAAAAATAAAGAGATATATTTAAAATTTTGTAAAGTCATTGTGCATTGAATACCAGATTTCCCTATCTGATTAGTTTACATGTTATTTGATACATATCTGCATTAATTTAATTTAACCATTTATGGCACTACTTATTGTATTTACTGAACAAGCGATTACAAAATTTGTACAGCAAAATGTTAAATACAAAACATTAAAAATGAAAATAATTTGCAATGTGCTTGAAAAAATAATTTTTACGTTTTAATACTTACTGGTCAACATAGTTTACTGTCTCACCCAGGTACCAATAGTTGGACTTAATACAGTTTTATCGTGAGCAAGTATATTCGGAATTTCTCCATCACCCACAGTTTTTTTTTTTTAAATTTTGCCAATTTAATTAATGTATTTAAGTATTTTTTTAATAAACGGCCATTTGTCCATTGTAAAATAAAGCTCCTAGAGCATTGTAAATGTGATGGAACCACATGAGTTAACTCAAATGGTATCATTGCTACTGCTGTGCAAGTTCAGACATGTACACGAACGCACAGCACGAGACTAACAGGCACAGATATGGTCTAGACTGGCATGCATTCATTAGAACGATGTCAGTTGTGAGACAGTAGTGAACCAGTAAACACGTAATTGTGAGTGCTTTGTGCCTGGATTGTTGTATGTTACGTATTTACTAATTTTATTCTTTTAATTTGTTGTTAGTTACAAAATACATAGAGCTTGTTTAAATCATCATAACAACTTTTGTTTTATATGTGGTGAAGTGACGCTCAAGTCCCAAAGGCGAAACCTTACTCCATTAGTAAAAAAGTGCTATAAACTTTATTTTGCGTGTTAAGTGGGGGACAAAACAAGGACATGGGCCTTATCTGTTGTTTATCGTGCACTAGGCTTTTCACTGCATGGAAGAATGGCACACGCCAGATGCCATTTTATCCCTATGATTTGGAGGGAACCCAAAGATCACTCCTCTAACTGTTATTTCTGCTTAACAAACATTAAAGGGATTACATAAAATAAAACATATACAGTGGTGTATCCTGACTTTCTACAATGAGATAGATTCACGGTAGAAGAATACTTGCAAAACTCCAGACATGTGACATTATATGAAGAGAGCTCAGATTCCGATAAGAGATCGGGAAAAAGAAAATAACAGTTGTGAGGTGATACAAATTTTGAACCAAACTGTTCATCTGATCCTCATTTATTGACTCAAGAAGATCTTAGCACGATCTCACGAGATTTAAAGTTATCAAAAAACGAAAGCTACAGTAACTTGGTTTAAGCTAAAGTTGAATCCTTATTTCCAAAAGAATACAAAATATGTACTATCAGTCGTCATTCTCAATGTTAAGACTATTTTCAGAAGAAATAGCTTAGTGTTTTGTATGACGACACAGCTATATATGGAACATTTGGTATTGAACAACCTATAGAATTGCCTTTGTTCATTGATTCCTCCAAAGCAAGTTTAAAGTAGTGTTTCTGCATAATGGAAATAAATTCATCAATACTTGTGGCTCACTCTGCTAGTATGAAGAGACATATGAAACTTTCATTTATAAAACTTGCTTCAATATGCAGTGTATGAATGAATGTTTGTGTGGTGATTTGAAGGTAACTGCACTCATTCTTTGCTGGTCTGCTGCAACAGTTACCTAAAATACTGTTGTTTTTGTGTCTTTGGATAATGGGACAGAAAAAACCATTGCATCAGAAAGAAGATAGGCCTCATGCAGATCATTCATTCCTGGAAAAAGTAACTGAAACATGATGCATTGTGTAATCTAAAATGTGTATCTACCTCCGTTACATATCAAACTAGGATTAATGAAGAATTTCGTGAAAACCATGGACAACCTCTGAACTTTCATACTTCAAGCAAAGTTTTCTAAAATTAGTGAGAAGCAAAGGTAGAGAGGTCATTTGGCGGATTAACAGCCGATCACTAATGCATAGTGAAGTTTGAGGAACTATTAAATCCACTGAAGAAAGCACCGTGGCAAGCATTCAAAAATGTAACTAAAATTTTGGGGAAATCAAAAGGTTACCGTGATATTGTTCATGATCATATAACATCTTATAAAAAGGGGGTTTATATGTTTAAAAAACACTTCCTGCACTCGCCATTTTTGAAACGGGGGTGGCAAAAACACGGGGAAGTTTCATTGGAGATTTAGCATAGAAAAGAGATATCAGGGAAATGGAATGCTAATATGTTGCCGTTTTGCTGGACCTAAGGAATACGCAGGCGAAAATTAAAAAAAAAATTTTTAAATTTCAGGTGAGTCCCAATGTTCTAATTTTGTGTACTTAAGAATGTAGAAAATATTAAAGTGTTTCAAATTATAAATCCCGTCTCTGAAAAACCCGGGGGATAAAAGAAAAAAAAAATTTGAAAGGGAAAAAATTTTATCAAACCATATTTTCTTCTAAATTTTTTTTTTGTTGCCCCTTAATTTAATTTTTGAATCTTTTATCTATATAATTGAATGGAAAATGTGTAAATTTTCGAGTGAATTATAAAAAAATTACAGTATCTTCAATAATTACACGGAAAAGAAATACAAAAGCAAAAATTATAGCTGAGAAAAATGTTTTAACTTTCAATGGAAGAGTAAATAATTAATTTTTTGAAGGTTATTTGGTGTTAAAACAAGAAACGGAAAATAAGAATAGCAAAAAATAACATTGAATGCGAAGTGAAAAATTATTTTTTATTGTTTTAATTTTATTTATTTATTGTCTTGGTCTTTTTCATGAAAGATAAAATTTTAATATGACTTTCGAATAATTATTGCATTTGCTTTCATAAAAGAAGATTATATGCCAAAACTTAATGTATTTTGAAGCCTTTTTTTATTATCTATTCTATAATTATCTTATTTTTTTCCTCTTATTTGAGCAATTAAATTACATTTTTTACTTAAGCAGTATTGGAGTTAATAAGGGAAATAATATGAAAGAAAAAAGGGAAATAACCTTATTATATTCTTATTCCGGAATACAAATGCAAACAGGAAGCTTTAATATATAGTTAAGCGTGTAGTTGCGATGCGTAAAAAATTAGAATAGAGTCAAACTTCCGTACTTTGCTTTGTGAAACAAACTAAGGCATGGATATGTAATCAGCATAACAAAGGAAAATTGTTAAGGTATAAAATCTAAAGCAGGCAAATAACTGATATAGCATTAGTTATTCTAATTCATTTACACATTTTTTAAGAGTTAATAATCACGAGATACTGCATTTGTGCCGATTATTTTCAATAAATCTATTATTAGAGAGTTATTTTACTAGATAAGAGAAATCAAATACTATATTTAGTTATTTTGTCTTAAGAAAAGTTTTTATATACGTTTTATTGAATTAAATTATATCTAATGTCAACTTTAATATTATTGTTCATCATAATATAGGGTGCGACAAATTTCTTGCCTCCTAGAATAGTTAACCGATTTCCTTTTAATTGGTGTTTTGATGTTTCTTTATCTACAACATTAAGAAAAAAAAATTAATATATTCCTTACTTTGTACTTTGATTAATGTGCTTTTGATAATGTCGAGCAAAGGGTCTGCTGTTTTAGAGTTGTTTCAGCAAGAAAAACGACAGTGGGAAATCGTTTGCTTAATGTACGTCGGCGAACCGTGTCTGATGCAATTTGCCGCTTGAAAGAGCTTGGCAATGATGGTCGATGTCCAAAATGGGCAAAAACGCACTGTAAACTCTTCAAGGAATCGTAAGGCCATCGAAAAGCGAGTCCAGAGAAATCCGAAGGTTTCCTCGAGGCAGATCGCTCGTGACATGGGACTAAGTGACAGATCGGTGAAGGCGAATAGCAAAAATGGAGCTTAAATTGAAGCCTTACAAGTTGCGGAAAGTCGAGCTTTCACTGAAAAAAAAACAAACTCTTAAGGCTCCGAAGATGCCGAAAAAATTTGAGATGGGGCGTAAGTCTGAGCTGGGAGAGATTCCTTTTCATTGATGAGAAGCTCTTTACGGTTCAACAAGTTCATAACTAATCAAACGATAGAATCTGGTCTCTGGACGCTCCAAGAACCTTGGCAATTGTTGAACATCGCCAATATCAAAGTCGGTCATGGTCTGGGATGGAATTTGCGCAAGTGGCAAAACACCTTTGGTTTTGGTCTAAGAGGGAGTTAAACTCAACCAAAAAGTGTACAGAGGGACATTCTTGAAGCTATTGTACTTTCGTGGGCCCAAAAGCATTTCGGAAATTTAAATTGAATGTTTTAATTAGACTCTGTACCAGCTCACAAGGCCAAAAAGACACAAGAATGGGGCAAGGTGAATTTTCCATGCATTACATCATCTGAAAAATGGCCACCCTATTCGCCGGATCTCAATCCCATGGATTACAGTGTATGGTCCATTTTCGAATCCAGGGCCTGCATTAAGCCGCACAAAACTTTGTACTCTCTAAATCAATCACTTCGCATATTAAAGGTAAAAGACTTGAGGCCCATTGTTGAAAATTTCTGCAAGTGTTTGCGCCTCTACATTGCTGCAAACGGGGTCACTTTGAAACCAATTAAATGTATTTTTTAGTATGAGTGTACTTTTAATAGTATTTGTTATATTTTGTTAATTTCTTAACTTTTTATACAGTTAAATAAAAAATTATTTTTCCGTTTTTTTATTTATTTATTTTTTTCACTATTCTTCTCACCATGTGTGTGTGCAATCATCCTTTAACATACAACTTTAGACACATCTGACTGTGTTGCAGCATTAAGAGAAGCCAAAGTAATAGGCCCCTTGCTGGTTACCCAAAGTAGTGCAGATGACAATGCACTCACTATGTGAGCAATTGTTTTCTTGTAAATGAACCAAACTCTCTACCCAAGGTACGTAACATTGAAGTAAGAGTGGACACAATATTTGGTCTTAAGCGTTTTCGCGTCTAACGAATTCCAATGTAAATATATATATATATACAAAGCAAGAGTTATCTCTAAAAACTGTTAAGGTGTCCGACAACGTTCGGAACCGTGATTTTAAAAAAGCGCATATATAAATAATTTTCATGATATTTAGTGTCACTTAGATTAGAGAGAATACATGTGTAAAACTTTTTTAAGAACATTTTGACAAAAACAGTTATTCAAATTAAATACTTCGGCAAAAAATTAACTTAGAATAACATTTTTTCCAAATGTTCTCCTTTTGTGAAAAATGCATCTATTATAATAATAATACTTTGCCTGTATATAGTTCAGACCTCTGTACAGAGTCTCAAATATGATTTTTGAAAAATTCACATTATTTTCCGAGTTACAACCCATTTATATGATCATCAGCGTTTCTGACTTAAAATTTCTCCCCTCTGTTGTCGTAAAACATGGAAAAACCCACTTCTAAGTTGTATATTTCAAAAATTCTTGTGTTGAGCCTCTGCACAGAGGTCTGAGCTATATAGAGGCAAAATATTATTATAATAGAAGCATTTTTCATAAAAGAAGAACATTTGTGTGTGTGTGTGGAAATTAAATAATTCTATGTTAATTTTTTTGTCAAAATAATGTACTTAAATAAATTTCTATTGCTATACTATTCTTAAAACAATTTTACATACATTTTCTAATCTAAGTGACACTAAATATCATAAATATTATCCATTTATACGCTTTTGCAAAATCACGGTTCCGAACTAGTCGGATACCTTAAAAACGGAACTCATTCTTAGAAAAGAAATTCGTCAAAAAGGTTTGTTTCAGTTCCTAGTCTTAACAACTTTAAACGGTTCTTTCAATATAAATTTGTTCCTTTTTCCTTGTTTTTATGAATATTCATGTGAAGTTTCGAAGAAAATTATTTGTGTGGAAATGCGGCAGAAAGAACGAAAGAAGAAAATATCGTTCGGTGATAAAAGTGATGGTGGCAATCTCAAGCAGGATTTGTAAGAATGGAACTTAGTTGTTGTCAGATTTCAAAAACTCATGTAGTATACGGATAGCATTTATCACTTCGTGGTACTATCAGAATTTTGAGTAAACCCTAGACGAAAAATTGCTTCTTTTGAAAAACTTTGTGAGTAATATCTTTCAAGGAATATCATTCTGAAATGAAACTTAGGAAATATTTCTTGAAGGGGATGATAAAAATGATATATCAGTTCTTGGAAAGTAAAAAAAATTGAGTCTTTTTGGGAATGGAGGATAAGCAAAATAGAACGCATTCAAAAATTTTAAAATCGTTGGAGTAAACTTGTAAAGTTTCATATTTGAAGAAAGAGTTACTTCTTTTACACTTTAAAGATTATCGGACTCTATATTTTTGAAAATGTTTTAATTATTTATTGGATGGATAAAAACTACCAAATTTAAAATGCACTAAGAATTAAAAAAAAGGCTTTTAACTACTGCGTATAAAAAAAACAAAAGTTTTTTTTTTGTGTGAAATAGCACACAATTGCAAAATTAAACAACAATGTACTTAACTCTGCTACTGAACAAAATTTTAAATGAATATTTATTACAAGTTTTATTCCAATGTACAGTATTAAATGCACTTCAAGTGGCAATGCTTAGTTCAGATAAATGCATGTAAATTACCAGACAAATATTTAATTTACTTCAATTCTCAATCATTTTAAATCTTTTTAAAGTAATTTGAAAATATAATTTTTAATTTCTAGGTAATTTAATTATTTTCATAATATACAATTGATATTCCATATATTTTACAGAAACTATGCTTCATCACATAAATAAAGAAATTGGATATTAGCCCATTTTTTTCTTTTAGATACTTAATGGAATAAGTTTATTTTTCAACGGGTTTAAAAACTTCGGGCCCGGAGAAGTTTTGATTTTTTGTTTTTTTACATAAACTAAATTAAAAATATATTCATTAAGAGGACTTGGTACCCCAAATTGACAGACCTAACGTTTTTTTTTTAAATTTAATCCATTTTTTTTATTAATTTTTCGATTGATATCATTTGTGCAATCAGAAAGTTGGTTTAAAAAAACTTCATTTAAAACAAATTAGGCAATTCAGCCACCCCCCTTTTTTTAGAAAAAACAAAAAAAGAGTTTTGATAAAAAACTATTTTATAACGAAAATAAAGCTTAAAAAAAGAATTTTAATATATAAAGCAGAAATATTGCAGAGGGGTACAATAGAATATTTTTTTTTTTTGTGAAATGGCGCATGTAAAATTTTTGAATTAAGGCATTTTATATTTAATTTTATACTTTCAGGTCTTATTCCTGGTATGTTTTCATACAAATGTTATATCTATATCATAAGAAGAAAAAAACTAAAATTTCTGTCGTGACAAAAAAAAAATCTTTTAACATTTTTCTTAAATTTTTTTCTTTGCAATTAATACTCTTAAAAATTCATCATTTATAAAACTGTATGGGTTGAAAAAATAAAAAAAAGGCAATTTTTTTAAAAGAAGAATGTATAATAATATCAAAGGGGATTTTAAGTTTATTTAAACTTATTAATTATTTTTTCAAGTTATAAATTTTAAAAAGGGGTTTTTTCTCAATTTGTTTTTTAAAAACATTAGTGCGTTCAAAAATTTCCCCTTTCCCAAAATTTTTACCAACCGTTCCATTTTTCCTGCGGTTTTAATATAAACGGGAAAAAATTGGGATCCGTTTTCTGAAAACTGAATATTTTTTTTAAAAAAAATTCGAATGAAAGAGATATTGATTTTTTCGTTGTTTTTTAGCTAAATCAACATTTTTTATTTTAACCAAAAACATATTAAGTTATTGTAAAATTGACCCCAAAAGTTAAAGAACAAAAAAGAATATTAAAAAAAATTCTGGTAAAAAAAATTAATATTTACAAAAGGAATAAGATTTAAAAATTTTTCAAATTTTTTTCAAAAATTAAATTTTTTAAAATTTTGCAAAAATATGTGAAAATTTCACCCGTATCGTTTTCTTGTTTAAAAACATTATAAAAAAAATGCTAAAATATAATTTTAAGTACATAAAAAAAAGAAAGTATTTAAAAAGGTTAAGTAGTTTTAAATTTGAGAGTACTGATAAACATCACGGAAATATATGAGTAAATTGCTTTTCAATACAATTGATCCAGTCGAGAATAAATTGAAAGTCATAAGCATTTTTGTTTTTTTTCTTCAAAATTTAAACAATTTCAAAATTTCAGTAACCCCCCGCAAAGCTGTTCTTTTTCCCCTTTTTCGGTTTAACGCTCCGTTGTGGATTCCCGAAGCCCGCAGCGTTACTTCCTTTCGAAGTTTATCTGCGTTTATTCTTTTCGGCGGTTTTATACGAAAGTTTTTTTATCGTTTCAAACATTTGTTGACGTTATTGGTATAAATTTATATAATAACGATTGCTGAAGTGACAAATATTAAAATTTTTTTATTTTTTATCATGGGATAGTAAAACAAAAACAAAGATAAAAAAATTTCACTAAAATTAAAACAAATGAAGAAGATTAATACTGGTGCGTCAAACTCAAATTAGTGCTGCTTTAAAATTTTGGGAAACTTCAACAATAAAAATTCTTTAAGAATAAAAAAAAAATATTTGGCCAACTACGACAAATTCTGCAACTAAAACCCCTTCTGAAATAATCAATAATTGGGAAAAGGAAAAAAGACTTTCTATATGGTTGACGGTTTGGGAAAATATTTTCAATCTATCTTCTTGATAAAATGGGAGAAAATTGGGAAAAAAGAAGAGATTGAATGATCTAAAATGAAACATACTGACTTAAAATTTTTTTTATTTTTTTGGGCTTTTTTCTTTTTTTATTTTTTTAAAAATTTGTAAAAAAAATTTTTTTTTTTTTAAAAAACATAAATTTAAAAAATTTGGGTAAAATCCTGCCTTTTTCTACCCCTTCCCCCAATCCCCTTTTTTAAAGATGAATAACCCGTTTAACACTTTTCATAATTTTTGTAATTTGATGGAACGTATACCTCGCGTTAAGCGGGGGCTTTCTCTGTACTTTCTAAATTATATTATATTATTCTAACCAAAAATTTCACTATACTAGCAAAAATTATAGTATAATATTATTGAAAAAATTGAAATTTTACGTATCATTTATATGACACGTTTCTGTTAAAAATGGTAATATTTAATTATAAAAATTTGAAAACACTTGGGCTTTTCACCAAAATTTTCCTATGAAAGAATTGCTGGAATTCCGATTGAAATTTCTTTTCATGAATTTCCAATAATGCGAATATTCATTGATATTATATACATAATCAAGCTGCCCAGACTTAGTAGGAGTTAGAAACGCTCATCGTGTTGAAAAGGGTCAGTGTTCGAAGTCTTCAGAAGACATGGATATTTTTAATTGCAGAGTGTCTGTGCGGCATGGGGGCACGCGAAATATTCGTCTAACCGAAAGTCTCCGAAAGAGAGGGAAACCCCCTGATCACTGCTACGGTGATCTTTCTCAAAACTGGGGTATAAACTGAACTAAAACGAACTATCACCTGCATGGTGCTTGAAGCCGCGGCTAGCGACAGACGAAAAACTAATCTCTTCCCTCGTTTAATTTTTTGCGTTTCGATCTGATACCAGTTTATCAGGTGGCATTAGAAACTACAACCTGTTGATTTTGAATGTATTAGGAATAGTTAAATGTTAGAAATAATTCATATCATATTTGTGCATTTATGTACTCGTAACCACAACTGATGGTACCCATGTCACATGTGTTTGTGATTGCCTTAAAATGTGTACTATTGTTTCTTCAGTTCTATTTTTATTTCCAAATTTAATAAATATATTTAAGGTTTTGAAGGAATTTCTTTGTGACGGCTTTCTGTTTTCAATATATAGAGGGTTTTGACGGCTCTATCCACTTTTCCAATAACAAGTCCTCTTGGGAAATCTTGGGCATTTTAAAACTATTCGCAACGAACCCTCAGAAGAAGAAAACATGCTTATTTAAATTAGGTATGCTATATATAATCTAGGCTTTCAAGCTTTAAAGAAAAAGAGAGAGATATATATATATACATATATATAGGATATATTGCTAGTGATCAGGTATTAATCAAACTTATAGTATAGTTCAGATATTTGATAATTCTAATAATTAAAGTGACGATTGGTCACTAGAGTTTAAATAGAGCTTAGATAGCTAGGAAAGTAGATTCGATCTTGAAGTAAGTACATTGGTATTTAAAGCCTTCTCATACTTCGCATGCCTCGTTATTTATCTACATATTTCTTCCATTGGGCGCATACCTTATTAAACATTACTTGAACTTGTGTTGTTGATTGTTTCACAAATAAATTGAGTATTTTTGGATATTGCTAGTCTTTTTCCCTTCCTCCCCATCTCTAGGTGTGAACGAGAGAATCTCACATTGGCCCAATACTCTTGTTATTGGAAGGACGCGGATAGAGCCGTCACAGGTTTAGTACATAAATGTAATGTTGAGTTGAAAATAAAAACTGCATTCCATGAGAAGAGAACATAAGAAGCAAATATGTCAGTTGGAACTTGTTGAATATTCTAATAAGTTGGTCAGCTGCTTAAATATAAGATCACGACTCTCCCCTTGTAAAAAAAAAAACGGAGCTTATTATCTGCTTGTCGTATTGGGTTTATGATCTTTGAAAATGCTTTCTTTGAAAAGAAAGCAATTCAATGTAAAATGTTTTTAAGCTTCTGCTTTCAAAACTTTTATTTTGTCATTGCTTGGCGCCTTATTTTAGAAAAAAAATTGAGTTTACTACAATAGCAATGAATACAGTCTTTTCACCAGGAGCAATGAAATACCATGTTCTTTAAATTAAATGGAATCTAACTGTTGCCAGGTTTGGTAACATGGATGCTAGATGAATTCGTTGAAATTTTGATCGATTATATTTCAAAAGTAAACGGATTTCATTTACACAACATGGGACTAGATTAAGAAAATATTGCCAGTATGTCATAGTTGTTTTAAAAACTTTTTTATGGTAAAAAAGGTTTTGTATATTAAACAGTTAATGTAAAATAAGATTCGAGCAAGACTGAATAAAGCAAAAATCTTAAAATGTTATATTACAATTTATCAAAGCATTGAAAAAATATGTTTCATTTAATAAACCAAAGGTTATAAACAAACAGAACAGATCTGAAGAAACTTCAACAGTTGGATTAGGGATTCTGATAAAAAAATTTTGCCTTGTTCTAAGATATAACCCGCAAAGAAACATTATTGACTTTACTTAGAAAAATCGGTAGCGGGAAGTAAACTCAAATTAAAGAAGTTTTTTTTTTTTTTTTTTTTTTTACAATATACTTGAAAGTCTACAGGCATTACAGCATATAAAAATTGTCTTCACAGTACGATGATCTGGTTCAAATAATTTACAGTTTGACGGATGGAGAGAATTTACTAAAACTAAAGTTGAAGAGAGTGTAACATGAACGCGTCGCAGTATAAAGCTGCACGATGGCTCTTGGTGACTGACCTCGTAATTTTGAACTATGGTCAAGTGACGAAACGACACCCTCCGGTCCTAATTTCGACAACACACCGAGGGGAGGATTTTTTAACCTCAAGTGTCAGTGTCCCCTTCTACAAGGCGGGTCTTCAGGGGCACAAGGCTCGAACTCATGACACACAAGCCGCTCCATGACCTTGATCACTAGGCTACCACGGTCACCACAGAAGATGAAAGACAACTTATAAAAGGTGGAATTCAACGAAAATAGAAGAACATGTGAATCTAAGTTCATCGGAAAATACACATAATGTTTATCTATCTCGTCAGAGAGAAATAAATAAAAAGTAACTTGGTGGTTGTATTGAACTGTATTCTAGTGACTGCGCAAGAAAAATTGAAATTCTTAAGAAATGGGCCCGTTTTGTGCGAATATTGTTATCGGAAAATAAGCAACGAATCCCAATGTTTCAATAAAGAAAATAAGTATGTTTTCGTTTCTAAGACTTCATTATGCAGGGATAAATAAGAGTCAGTCAGAGCTTTTGGAATATCGAAGGATATGGACTAGCTATCGATCAATTTTTCTTCTTATTTTTGTTATGAATGAGACTCGCTTAAGAATTTCAAGATACTTTCTACATTTAAAGTATTAACAGATGCTTTGCCATTTTTCCTGCGAGGTGAAAGGGATAATTGATATTCACTTTTTAATTGATGTTCCTGAAAGTAATATTCAAATTGTTTTAACCCGGCACTCTTCTAGCGCAATGTCATACCCAGCACCTAACTTTTTTCGACGCTCCTTCTAAAATATTTTTGGAAAATGGATAGTTTCTCGTGTAACTTTGAGGGGTCTTAGCTTGTAGACTAATTCTAAATATATGCTTTTGGATCCCTCTCTTCGAGCATGTTATACCCTGCGCGTGAATCGATGATACAGTTCTAAATGCATGAGCACGCTTTAAAATCTTTCTTATGCAATGAAGCATTATTGTAGTTATGATGAAGAAATATGATATTTAAGAAATTTAATAGGTATAGTATTTAACAGATATTGTCCAACAGTATTTTCGAATGAATAAAGTCTCTTTGCGGACATGATGAGGAAGAATCGAATGATGAACTGTATAATAGAAAGCATGATTTCTCTACTGATATCTATCCAAATGATTTAACTGAACTATCAATTATCATCTTTGATAAAATGACCACATCATATTCAATGGCTAGAAAATGTAATCGTTAGCCTATGACAAAATCTTTTGTGTTGTTGAACGTCCCGACGATAGATGAACAAATTATTTTGTTTAGTAGTCAGAAACCACCTACTAAAAACCGAATTAGACGCTGATTTCTGAAGTGTTTTGGATTTCGACATAGAATAATGTAGAAACAAGCAAGCAATGCTACTACGAAATTATAAAAAAAAAATTAAGATCCAGCGAAAACATCACACTCACTCGTAACTAAGGCTAAAGGAGTGGGTGTATATATACAATTTAATGAATGCCCTTATAAAAAGAACATGAAAACTAAACTAAATTTACGTGTCTAAAGTATAAAAACATATTTCATTTCCTACTTTTCTTCCTTTTTCACCTTTTTGTGTAAATTTTAAGGTAAAAAAAAACTATGTAAACACCCTTGGGTAAGAGATACCCTGCGCGTGAAAGTCCGTTACTTTTTTTTTCGCTTGAGGAATGCCGGGTTAAATGATATACACTGTGTTCCCAATACGCTAATATTTTGAGATCCCAGAAACAAAAATGTATTGCTTTCAAATCAATAGAAGCCACGAAAGACAATAATGTGTTAAATAGTATTAAGAATTTTAATGAACGTTAATTTAATTGATTTTACTAAAAACCTGAAAAATGCAGTAATAAATAATTTATAATTCAATATATTTAATTTTAGAAAAGTAATAGCTATCCATCGGTCACATAGGTTAATATTTATCCTGCAATAAGTTCCATTCGACGATAATTTGCAATACTCTGGAAATCAACAAAACTCTGAAATGGCTTGAAGCATTCAATCTCCTTCTCATTCTGTCCTCCCAATAGCATTACCTACCAGCCGAGTGACATGACAATATTGATTAGTTATCAAGACCGTCATTCGATAGATTTGTATCACTAGGTTATCATTTCATCTCTCCGGAGAATTCACACGGTTCTGATTAGTGAAGCATATTGCCTGGATCCGGATTTAATTATGTCACGTGGGTTCAATGGCTCCTGTATCCAAGAGACATTGGCTGACATGGACTACCGAACATTGCTTTTCTCTTTCGCAGAATTTGAGAAACCCTACAGGAATTCCTGAAAGCTGAGAAGAGAATAGGTGATTCTTTTGAACAATTGTGGTAATAAAAGTTCCATTTAGATTTTTTTTTTGTTTTTGGAAATACCAGAATTTATACAATATAATTTCTAAGAAATTGTATTTGTGTAGATCCACAGAAATAGTAGTATAAGAATATTTTTGAAATTCCTATACTATTAGCTCACTATTTCCCTTTATACATCTATATCTATATGTATATATATATATATATATATATATATATATATATATATATATATATATGGACAAAAAAATTAGCGCACCAAGAATGAGTTGTTAAAATGAAACGAAATTTTACATACGTAATGACTACTTTCATATAAGTAAATGACTAGAAAATCAAAGAAAAAGGATAATTTATTTCATAGAAAAAGGCAAAAGAACGGAGGATTTAATACCATGCTGAATCCCCTCTAGCGCGAATGCACGATGCGATACAATCGGGCCATTGAGAGCCTCTTAACACTTTATCTACCGCGTTAGGATTCACTATAACGTTTTTCACGCAATTATTTTTCTAATCACTACATAGAAAATTAAGGGATATACATTAAAAAAATACTCAACTTTGGGAAATTTAACCCGTTAGAGCTATTTATTTAATTAAAGATGATCAGCTGTAAAATTAATTATATATATTGCCCACTTAAAATAAATTGTCAAATCGTTTTCTAAGGTCTTCTTTTACATACAAAAGAAAATAAGACCCTTATATTTTGACATTAACTATTTTTTCGGAACAAACGCGAAAATCTTCACAATGCGCTAAAAATGCCCTCAGCTGAAAAAGCAGTTTCTGCTATAAAACTATTCGCCTTCCCCGCTAAAATACACATGATAGAACCCGTGCTGCCATATATCTTGGAAGAGTAGATTTCAAAAACTATTCCTGCTAAGTATCGTCAGAGTATTCATACAAAGGGTTATTCTATGTCATTTTAAAGTGAGTGGTACTTATTTGTACCGTCGGTAGATAAAGGGTTAAGCGCCGACGGCGTATAAAAACACCGAGTCAGAGCATTAATTGCAAGCAACGGATATATACGTCTTTCCGAAGTTCAATCTTTTCTGTGCAAATCTGTACATAAAATTATTCAGAAGGCTTTGGAATGCAATAAAAGAACCTTGACAGTGTTTGTGAAGGATTTACTTGTTTCAAAAGATTTGTTTATTCTTTTTCTTCCCCTTCCCCTTCAATACATCACGTACTCGCGCCTACGTTGAAAACAGTGGCACTGGGGAGCGAATCGCGTAACCTTTAATCTTCAGTGAAGGAATTAACTATAAACTTTACAAATTATCAAGAAAAGAGTTAATTTTTGTTTATAATTTGGTAATTCCTAGCCTATGTGTGATCACTGGTTCACACCCTCATTATTAAACTTTTTCTTATCTTACAAGGGGAAGTCCTGACTAAGGAAATTCATTTGGGGATGAGACTTCGTGTAACAGTAGTACTGTTATAGGGTTTTCAAACCCCAATATAATTCCTCCAAATGGCCAATCAATTCCGAAAAAATAGCCTTCGAAATTCCTACTTAGCTTATATACAAATTATTTTCTCCCTGATACAACGTCGCCACGGCATGATCGTCCAAAACAACTAATAAGTATGATAATAATATTTATAAAAAAAAAAGTTAAAATAAATTAAATAATAATAAACCATTGACCCCTTGCATGGTTCTCCGATACGCTGACGATCATGCCACAGCGACGTTGTATTAGGAAGAAAATAATTTGTATATAAGCTAAGAAGGAATTTTGAACTCTATATCCTCGGAATTAACTGGCCATTCGGCGATACGTGAACCACCAGAATACTACTGTTACACAAAGAATCTCGTCTATCAGGCCCTACTTCAATTTTCCCTTGTTGAGCAATGAAACAAAATTGAGCATTACTAAAACATTTATAAGTGTATTATATTAGGGTAAATGTGTATTTTATTTATTAAGTCAGAATATATTTTGCTTACTTTCAGTAAACTAATATAATTTTCTTAAATAATCTCTTTTTTTTCGATTTTTCAATATGCTCGCCCCACATTAAGTTATCACGCCGCCTCCCTAGGGAGGCACCCCCTCAGTATCAGAAACGCTTTGTTAATTTATTCTTCTAATACAGGTGCTGATAATATATATTAAACTATAGCTTATCTTCTAGCGTACGATTGCATTATACATACAGTGAATCCTTTTGAGCCAAGCAAAAATTAATGCTCAGTATGTATGCATACAAAAATGAAAATAAATTGAATAATAATAACTAGCTTTTTTCAGTGTTTTTTTTATAACATAATTTATTACATTATTCACTTATCTGTCAAAATAAAATAAAATCTGTTTTAGAAAACTGTAAAATAAAAGCAGACATGACAATTATTTCAGAATAAAGCTTGACTTTTCTTGTTACCCGAAGATAAAATGCTACTTTATGAAGGAACAAGATGTCAGTAATCTGCTTAATGTTTTTTACGACAAATTTTTATTTTCGTTCCAATCGGTCATAAATGAAAAAAAGTTTTAACTCTCTGAATTAGAAAAAAATGAATAGGATTATACTTATATGTATGGAAAACAATGAACTGTTTCCTAGTCAAACACACACAAAAATATTAGTTTTTAGTATATTTGTGAATTTGACAAAAATGGCATCACAATATATATTTTGCTCCTCAAGCGTATAGGAAAGAGAATTCTCTGTAAATAACTCTATGAATAAAAAATATCACATATTTATAGTAAGCCTTAAAAGCACCTACTATACAGCAGATTATCCGGTTCGCAATAAATACAAGAAGCTGTGTTCCTATCTTAGAAAAAAAGCCATGTAACGTATCTATTCAAGATAAATATATACGAAGAGTAAGATAGCAGGACAAAAACAGAAAAAAGTCTTACATCTTTATGTGTACTAACATTTGAAGTGTACATGTTTCAGGAAATCTTTCCTAAAATATAACGTACTGTAAAATGCTTTATGAAAAATTCAAAAAGCAAACTATAAAGAATTTGAGCAATAGTTTATATTATGTGCAGGAAATTTAATTATTTAACTTATTAACAATATAATACTTTAATGTAAAGTATTTAAACATTCCTTTTTTAATTTTTACCAACAAATTTTGATATCAGATTGATTATATTATAAATGTGAGAATTGTGAAAACAAATGTGAGTTTGTGTAACAAATGCATTATAAATGTGAGAAGGATAATTAAGCTTTTACTTTTGGTGTAAAATTAAAATTAAACCTCAATTTTTGGAACGGTTTTGCGAGTCATGTGAGAATAAATTTATTATTTTTAAAAAGCGCATTAATGGATAATTTTGAATGGTATCAGTACTACTCGTAACAATACTACTGAATGGTAACAATATTACTCATAACAGTACTACTGAATGGTAACAATACTACTCATAACAATGCTACTGAATGGTAACAGTATTACTGAATGGTAACAATACTACAGAATGGTAACAATACTACTCGCAACAATACTACTCGTAACAATACTACTGAATGGTAACAACACTACTCGTAACAATACTACTAAATGGTAACAATACTACTCGTAACAATACTACTGAATGGTAACAATACTACTCGTAAAATTCTACTGGATGGTAACAATACTACTCGTAACAATACTACTGAATGGTAACAATACTACTCATAACAATGCTACTGAATGCTAACAATATTACTGAATAGTATAATACTACAACTCATAACAATATACTACTGAATAGTATAATAATACTACTCATAACAATACTACTGAATCATTTGGGTTTAATGAGTCATGCATCGGAGAAATTTGTGCTGCGAAATGTGGGTGCGATCGGCCCCACTGGTCCGTCGTTTCCTCTTGATCCAGCGATGTCAGATCAGCATCACAGTTGTTTGGTTTAGTTTAACACGATGACCGATTTCTCTGAAGGATGCAAATCTTTATAGGCTATTATCATTCTTCAGTTTCAATTCAGAAACTTGGTCAAAATCGCTCGATGTGTCTTCCATGAGGCATAGGTAAACAGCTTACGCAAAAACACAACCCGCACGAAAAATCAATCACCGGTATCGGATAAATTTCATAATATTTAGTGTCCTTAGATTAGAATACATGTATAAAATTGTTATACGAACATTTTGACAAAAAATTTATTTAAATACAATATTTGAGCAAAAATTAACTTAGAACAACCTTTTAATGTAAATGTTCTCCTTTTATAAAAAATACTTTAAATAATAATATTTTTCTTATATAAAATAAAACTTCTCTCCAGAAAGTCTGAACTATTTTTTTGAAAATTCATTATTTTCAGAGTTACAACCAATCAGAGGAAATAATTATCGGCGTTTTTTTCTTAAAATTTCTCCCCTCTGTTGTAGTAAACATGGATAAACCCATTTTCTAAGTTATATATTTCAAAAATTCTAGTTGAGCCTCTGTTTTCAGAGGTCTGACTACCTATACAGGCAAAATATTATTATAATAGAAGCATTTTCACAAAGGAGGAATATTTGGAGAAAATGGGTCATTCTGTATTCATTTTTGTCAAAATATTGTATAAATAATTTTTATTGTATGCTATTCTTAAAACAATTTTACATGCATTTTCTAATCTAAGTGACACTAAATATCATAAATATTATCCATTTATACGCTTTTACAAAATCATGGATTAGAACGTAGTCGGATACCTTAAGAGATGTTTTAAAATAGTATACAGGGTTTCCCACATAAATAACTCCCAAACTTTGAACCCCTAAATTCCTTGTTGTGGGAAAATAAGAAATGCCTAAAAGATTGTACCCTAATGATCCATAGTTTACGAGAAAAATACGGTAAATGGTGATGTATGAAGGTTAAAAGTTGAGGCTTCGGCGCATTTCTACGATCTGTACGTTATTGATTTGGATGGCATACTCCTGACACTTGATTGGACATGTTGGTCTGGTTCTATGGCTTCCATGATTGCCCGATCTTATATCGTTAGATTTTTTCCCTATTAGGTAATTTCAAGGAATTGGTGAATTGAGACGTAATAACAACAAAAACTGTGTTAGTTGCTCCTCTGTATGCAACTTGTGCCGGTGTTTCAAAAGTCACGCGCATCAACATTTGTGGTTGAGTTTAAAGACAAATGAATTATGTTAACAAACAGAATAAAGGACAAAAAGGTTAAAAGGTCACCACATCTGCTACTTTAGTTTTCACTATGGACGCTCTACCCGATCGCCTCATGTTTGCAACCGATTCTGTGTCACGAAACTGTTGCACTAAACGAGTAATTGTTGATGCATATGGTGCTGTTTCACCTGGATATTTCTGCTGAAACGCGGTAATGAAATTTTGTAGCGAAATAAAATTCCACGATGGCTATTCTTTGATCTTGGGAAAACATCATGCACCTCCCGTTGTGCTCAACTGACTACAACTGACAAGTATTTTGAAACTTATTCCAGTTACGTTCAAAACTTCTTATGATGGGGATCCTACTGCCGTCTAGTGACAGAAATCTTAACCATCCCTTTTGGTGTTTAAGCAACAAAGATTAACATGTGGATGTGTGCGACTTTTGAAACACCCGGTACTTTGGTGGAAACTGCGCTGCTGTGATGTGTGCACTCATCCCTTCCACGGCTAGCTCAAGCCTGCCTTGAAATGCATGATAGACAGTTTTAATATCTGCCCTTATAAATATTTGCAGATACCGCTGTGGATGTGTGTAATACGTATGTGACGTTACACTCTGTTTTTCGTATTTTTCTCGTTAACTATGTGTAATACAGATACAGTACTTTGGGCTGTTTTATGTACTACAAATGAAAAATCTAGCAATGTAGTGTTCGAGTACTATTGTGGAACACCCTGTAGATTCATAATAATATTCCTGTGAAATTTCCGAAATATTTCTTTCAATATATATTCATTTGACCTGCATTTTCCCCCCAATCTAAGTCTTGTTTAAGAATTTGTGTGTTGGTAATAAAGGAACTACGACTTTAACATCTATGACAATATTTAACAAAAGTTGATTGAGTGACATAACAAAAATAAGAGCAACTTGTATAAAAAAAGTTCAAGAGCATTAGTTTTTCGAAAATTTTTGAATGTATCACTGCATAATGGCTTATATTCAATTGTAAAAAAAAAAATCTTTTTTTATTCATAAATTTAATTTTTTTTTTGGCTACATGCTCAAGTTTCGTAAAATATTACTACAGCTGTAAAACTAATCAATTCAATTTTCTTCTAATTTTCTTATTATTTTGTAGATAGTCTGTAACCATTTAACCAACATTTTAGTATTTTTTTTTTTTAAATCCCTTGACATAATATAAATTGAATCCATACTAATATTCATTCCACTGATCACTAATATTCAAAAATAATATGTAACATGATTAAGCAAAGTTATTTCACACAATTTTGATATGAATTATTTTCTTGATATGGGGATAATAATAAAATTATGTTTCGTTTCTATAAAGAAAATTAAATTTGTTTGTCTACACTGCTGGCCACACAAATAATAAAAAAAACACCAAGATTGATTAGAGTTATCACAGTGAAATTTATTCAGCAGATAATATGTTGTACAATGATCAAACGATTAAAATTACAGCCTCTGGCACTGTATAGATGAAAAAAAACCAGTAGTTAGTGTAGTCGCAATAATTGGCTATAACCGCTTCCTCACACCTCGGCATAGAATCAAAGAGAATTTATATGTATCTCTGGGATACAGCAATCCATGCGCAGTCACCATGTTGCCAAATTTGATCTGGTGTAGCAGCGGGTGGTGCATCCCGAGCCAGCCAGTAATTATGAAAGCTTGGACCCCACGTTTTCTATTGGCGAAAGATCAGGAGAGCAAGTAGGCCAAGAAAGCAATTCACTCTTATGGAGAAAGAAGAACTCTTGAACATTTCGTGCCACGTAAGGTCACGCATTATCCTGTTGGATTCTGACTGAGGGCAAGCGCTGTATGTATTGGAGGACCACGGGCTCCAACATCTCAGAAATGTAGCTCTGGCTGTTCAGTGTACCGGCAATACGTACTAGAGGGGGTGGCAGTGAAATCCAATAGAACCCCAAACCATGATACCGGGTGCAGTACCAGTGTGGCGAAGCATAAGGCAACAGTTCAGCAGCCTCTCACCATGGTGTCTCCAAACTCGAATCTGATCATCGTGATGTTGCAGGCAGAAGCGGGATTCGTCTGTTAGCTCACACTTGTTCCATTCCATTGTCCATGTCCACCCTTCATCGCATCATCTATGGTTTCCAGTCAAGGGTAAGCAAAGCAATGGACGCCTGGTGGACATTTCATTCTGCTGCAAACGGCGGGGGAAATGGTAAAAGGGCACCGAATGATGCGTACCGGATTTTGAATCTGCGGTTATGGCCCGACATGCCGCTGGGGATCCACCACTGCCTTGCGCACATTCTGCCTCTCAATATGGGCTGTGGTGCAACGAGGTGGGTGCGATCGACTCCACTGGTCCATCGTCTCTTTATCCAGAGATGTCAGATCAGCATCACAGTTGTTTGGTTTAGTTTAACACGTTGACTGATTTCTCTGACGGATAACCGCAATCCTTATAGGCTATTATCATTCTTCAGTTCAATTCAGAAACGGTCAAAAACGCTCGATGTCTTCCATGAGGCATAGGTAAACAGCTTACGAAAAAAAACCCCAACCCGCACGAAAAAACAATCGCCATACTTCAAATAGCTAGTGTGTTTCCCCCTTCCCATGGCGCTTCTTGGCTTTATAGTCCCCCGTGAGGGCTTTTTTGCGCTTATTCCCAATGATGCATATTGCACGCCGCTAATGCATTATTTTAAATTTCACGTTGTGATAAGTTGGGGGACGTGGGGATGTTGTTGTACTTTCAAACCCCCAAACATATTTTTGAGGACAACACAAATTTTTACGAATTTAAAAAAAATAATTGTTAAAATTAAGTGACCCACGCGGGTAATACTAAAATGGCCCCCCGACCTCACGCGCCGGTCCCTTTAAGAATTTCCCAAATCTATACTAAAAAACATTCCCGGGGGGGGAAAGAATGCGCCCCCGGAAGGGGAAACCCACTACCCCCACACAAGATTAGTTCACATGATCCCTCAATCTGACTATGCCATAAAATAAGATACATTCATATCATACACTAATATAAAAAGAAACTAAATTTCACACATAAAAAAAAAAAATAAGTATATATAAGAAATTACACAAAACTAAATTGAAAATACCATTTTGATAAAATTAATTATCCCATAATAAAAAAAAAAATTAAAATTTTAAAGGGAATTCACAGAATAAAGAACATTAATATAAAGAAATATTATTAGAAAAGAAAAATTAGCTTTTTTTAAAAAAAAAAATGAAAATAGACCCCAAAAAAAATATATAAAGATACAAAAAAAGGAGAAAAAAGAAAATAATTATTCACTAAATCAAAAATTTTCCCTTTTTACAATTGAAAAGCACATTTGTTACACCAATCGGGGGTGCACGCTTTAGGTTTTCCCCAACCAGGACAATGTTTGATTGTCACATTAATTTTTGTAGTGAAAAAGCCCATTTTTTGTAGCCTTGAAAGATTGTGGGGACTTTTCGTTAAGTAAGGCAAAGGGTTATGATCATTAAAAAATTCAATTTCAGTCCCAAATACCCATACTTCGAATTTTTTAAACTCCACACAACCCGCAAATGCCTCTCGTTCAATAGTGGCCCAACTGTTGGGTCTTGCTTAATTTTTGGTTTTGCATAAGCAATTGGGCATTTATCACCACATTTTGTGACGGGCAAGCAGCGATCCCAAATTTTGGGATGCATTAATGAATGGAAATACGGTTTATCAGGCACGGGAGAGTACAGCAAAGGTGCTTCCACTAACCCCTTTTTTTCGAAAGATAAAAAGAAAAATCATGTTTCTCAGTCCAGGGGAGGGAATCGGGAAATTTCTTTTTGGGGTGGTTTTTGGTCAATGGATCCCGTTCGGGGAATATTTGGGAATATATTCGCGGTAGTAATTACACAGCCCAAGACACTACAAGCCCTTCCTTTTAGGCACTGGAAAACCCGGGATAACTACAGTTTTTCCCGGATCTGGTTCTCTTACCAGAACCGATAAAAAGGCCCCAAAATTTTTAAATTTTGGGATTTTTCCCAAAAAGGCACATTTTTTTTAGATTCCCCGTGAAATTTAACCTGAAAGTTTCTTTAAAAACAGTACCCAGATAAAAAAAGATGTTTTTCCCCAAATTTTGGAGAAGATTGCGATGTCCGTCGATGTGGGTTGGTAAAAACTTTTAAACACGATAATGTTTTTCATTTCACCCCTGAAATGTAGCAGATTTTTTTTTTAAAAACCCAAAAACTCATCACCTTGAAACGGTACTGTTGCCGATGAGTCTTGAAAGATGTAAGTTTTTTGCTGTTTTTCAGCCAAGGGTATTTTGGGATCCATCATACAAAGAACGTTTTTTATGCCCTCTGCCAGATGGCGGTTGAATAGGTCCGATCACATTTTATGTTTACAATTTTCAAAGGGAAGGACGGACAATAGGTGTAATGGGAGCCTCTATCTCCAATTTTCTCACGCTTCCGAAGCTGACACCCTTTGCATGTCTGGACAAATCAGCAATTTCCCTAGACATTTTGGCCAAAAAAAATTTATTTTTCCTCTCTCTTTTTTTTTTTTCTTAACTCCCCATACGACCCCCAAAAAACGGGCCCTTCATGGGCTAGCTTCATTATTTTTATCTATTCTGCACCGGAAAAAACTAATTGCATGTTTGGGTTCATTTAGAATTTTATCCCTGTGAAAAAATTAACCCATCAATTAGAAAAAATTTTCCCCTTTTATCAATTTTAACTCTCCCGAACCTTTTCAAAGAGAATCACAATTTTCTGCTCATCTTTTCATTTTAGTGTAATCCGAATTAAAATTTATATTAGCTGAGTCACTCTCAACAAAAAAATATATTTTTCCCGCACTCTGCTTCTTTTTTCATCATTTGAAAACGTAATAGAACTATCAGCCGATTGGGAAAAAAATCTCATTTTTTTTTTTTTATTACCTTCGTCTTTTTATTGAACACAAAGATTCATATAAAGAAGGAGGTTTTAAAAACCTCAGCATTTAATTTACCTGTGATCGCTACCAAGCAATCCTTGGATGATTCAAAAGGGGGTTTTTATCAAGAGCTATAGGGGGTTTTAATTAGTTTTGCCTACCCTTTCTCCAAAAAGCAAAAGCTTAAAAATAATTTTTCCAATTCATCATTACAAGTATCTGGAAAAAGGGATCGGAAATTTCATATTAAAAAACCGGGTTTTCCCCTATCCAAAAAAACAATTTTTGCTTTCCCCTTAATATAAACAGTTACATATTTTAAAAAGGGTCAAGGTCAACTTTTGGTTGTACATATTGCACTTGCGAAGTTTCTTTTTTTTTCATTTTTAAATTTTGAATATTTTTTTTTTACAATCTCGAGCTTTGGGTTTTTTGCCGCAAATGTAACATTCTATTTTTTTTTTTACTCTACTTTGTTTTGAGTTTTTAATTTTATTCTCTTTCGGGAAATTTAGATTTATTACTTCCCGGGCTCGAGTTAGGGGGGATATATTTAAAAAACCTTTCGTGAGTCTTTTCTGATTATGACATGCTCACGTGAAAATTCCCAAAAAAGATCTTTTCCCATGCAAAACATAAAACATGTCACACTCTTTTTCCCCCCTTTGAATTGGTTTGAACCAATTTTGCTCCTTTTTATATTTATATGAACGGCAGTTTCATTATCCCAGGTTTTTATATAATTTATCGCAACAATTCTCCTTTTTAAAAAATTTAAAATCATTTTTCATTTCTCAAATTACAAAATAAATTGGGTCCCAATTGGTTAACAAACGAGATTTCAAAAAGAACATGCGTTTCATTTTTGGGATTCGTTTCGCTTTTTAAAAATTTTTCAAGCAAATTAAAGGTGTTGGCTCAAATTCCCCTTAGGGGGGGAAAATTTTTAAATTTATCATAGTCGCTTATTTCTTCATCCTTTTTCATAAATTAAAATATTTTTTTGGCTTTTTTTTTTCCTAACAGATTTTTAAAAAATTTCTCCCTTTTAAAATTTAACCCCGGGAATTTTTGGTTTTAAATGAACGTTCTAAAGAAAGAAAAATAAATTCCACCCCCCTTGTTTTTTGGAATCGGAAAGTCAATGTACGAACACTTTCAATAAAATTTTTTTATTGAAGTTTGCTTTGTTTTCAGGATTTGTACGCTGCAACACATTGCTATCCCCTTTTACTTTCCCAAATTTTTCCCTTTCTAAATTTATTTTCCCCCAAATTTTATTTCCAATTTAACCCTTTTTTCCCGTTGTATTTTTTCAAGCTCAAGTTGCGATTCAGCCGTTAAAAAGGGCTTTTTCTTCCTTCGATTTTCCAAACCGCACGCGCTTGTTCTTCCTTCGATGTTCTATCTGCAATAATCGAATCCCAAATAGTCATCAATAAACCTTTTTGGTTTTATACTTTTCGCTATTTAAAATTAAAATTTTTAAAAACTAACACTTTCATTTCTGGAGTTACTTTCTCCCCCCAAATTTATCCGCAATTAATATTAATTCTTCCTTTTTTAGCTCCACGAAACATGATTAGACAGAAATTTTTAATTTAAAAGAATTAATTAACCCAGAAAATTTAGTAAAAAAAAAACTTTAATTCGCTCCCAAAAAGATGCAAAAGGATTTTCCCCCCGTGTTTCTTTTGATGTCTTGACTCGCTCGGGCGTCGAATCCCGTCGGGTGCGCCAATGTGATAAGTTTACGTGGGGTGATGTTGTTTACCTTTTATCCCAAACATTTTTCTTGAGGACAACCAATTTATTACGAACTTAAAAAAAAATTTTTTAAAATTAAGTGACCCACGCGGGTAATATTTAAAATGGCCACCCCCTCCCCGCCGGGTTGAAGTTCAAGCCCCTTTTACCAAAAAAAACCACATTCTTCCCCGGGGGGAAAAAATTTCCCTTTCCCGGTGAAGGGAGGAAACACTACACACGTGGTTTTTAATTTGAAGGTTTTTTTCAAAAGGGGTTTCATTTTTTTGTGGGCCCGCGGTGTAATTAAAATTTTGTTTTCCACTTTTTAATAGGGTTTAAAGTTTTTCCCCGGAATTCATTTTTTGGGAAGGGAAAAAGGGTTTTGCAATTTTTTTTTTTAATATATAATATTGAATATAATTTTATAAAGGTTGCATCTGGGTTAAATTTAGCAAGTCATAAAAAAAATTAAAGTTTTACTAAAACTGATAAAGTTCTAAAAAAACTGGGTATTGTTTTCAAATTTTTTAAATTTGATCTTTTTAAAATTTTTTGCATAATGCACGAAATTGGTTCCCCTTTAATTTAGGAATGAACTGACATTTTACCTTTTAATTAAAAAATGTAGCATTAAATTATCATGTTTTTTTTTTGTTTTTTTTTCCCGTTTTTGAAAAAATAATTTCCCAAAGGGCTTGTGTCTATTGCCTATTTATTTTTAAAAAAAGGGTGGTTTCAGAAATGAATAACAATTGCTTCTTTGGGAATTTTTTTTTACTCAAATTCTCAAAAAAAATTAATAGAAAATTGGAAAAACAAAAGTTGGAAAAAAGTGCAGAAGGAAAAAAAAACCCGAAATAAATATTTTGCAGGGTCTAATTAAGAAAGAAATATATTCAGACCCGTGTGGGGTCGACAAAATTTTTTTGAACAAAAAATTCATTAATATTCATTAAAAAAATTTTAAAACAGGCTTTTCAAACTTTAAATACTGGCACCCCCTTTTTAACCCCAAATTTTTTTGGCCCCCCTTTTACATTTAAAATATACTGAATGCAATAATAATGCACTTTGACGCTAAAGATACAATAAGCTATCTTTTAATTATAAACCATACAAAAAAAAATAAGTATTAAATTTTGTATACGTTATTTTTAAGAAAAAAAAAAAATTAATTAATGGGATAATTATTATGTTATTTTTCCTTTCTCTAATTTTAAATTGAACATATTGCAAAATGCGGTGGCTGTTTAGAAAAAAAAATATAGATATCAGCTAAATATAAAAAAAGAACTCAGAGAGTCAATTTCTAATCATAAGTATTTTTTAAAAAAATTTAGTTTTTGAAGACAAGCCCAATTTTAATTTTAGTAAATTAATTAGTTATAAAATACTCTGTCGCACACAAACACACGATACATTAAAAGTATACCGGCAAGTCCCGCTCTTTGCACGAGTTCATTTAAAAAAAATAAAACTTTATTGATATAATAGCTGAATTTGGGAGTAAAGCCAATTGGGGCAATGTTTAAAAAAAATGAAAAGATTTTTTTTTAAATAATACTCAAATTATAATTAGTTTTAAGGGAAAGTAATTTTAAACCTCCAAATTAGCATTTATAATTGACGTTAAGTAATGAGAATAATATAAAATTCCGATGAAGAATAATTGTATTATTTTAATATTTAAAACAAAAACTTTAACCCGGGAGCATGTGCGCACTCGATACCAGCGGGGGGTTATTTATCCCCCAAACCAAAAATTATTTTTTGTAAATATACAAATCATTCCCCGTGAATAATTTAATTAAAAGAAAAATAAACCTTTCCTACTTTCAAGGGCTTTTTTTTCTTTGGTAACAAATAAACAGTTTTTCAGAATGAATACGTGATCTGTGGCCCGCGCGACCACTTTCCCGGGGAAAAAGTGTATTCATTATGTATGTTACCCAAAAAAAGTTTTTAGTTATGCTTTATATGTTCTGAATACTCATAAAAATTTGTCGGCCCAAATAACCTTTAAAATTTCCGTGGTTTTTCCAAAATCATAAAACTCCCATGGAAAAAGAGCGCAACGAAAATACTTTAAACCCTTGGAGAAACAAACCACAAAAAGAGGTCATAATTAACTGTACCAATAACTTATAAAGGGCAAACAGATTATCAGCAAAAACAGTTACAGCTATAATGTGCAGTATTTCAAAAAAAATCACAGTGTTGAATTTTTTTTTGTTCCTAAATTTTTTTATTCTGGTTCGGGGTTTGTTTTTCTCTGAAAAGGAGTATGTTAGATTTAAAAAAAAACTTAATAAAAATTTTCATCATGGAATTATAGCGAATCAAATAAAAGATTTTTTATTTGGTTTTAGGATAAAAGTTTGGTATTGAAGAAGTTTGTATTTTTGAGAGAGAAAAACATATAATATCGCCTATAAATTATATCATGTAAAAATGCATTTTATTTTCGAAAATATTTTGTTTTAACTCATTCCAGAGTAAAAATTATTTTTTTAAAACTTTTTTTTTTCGAAAGCTCGCGCCCCCTTTGTAGGTTATCGCCCCCCAGGGGGGCCCCCCTTTTTGAAAAAACGCATTAAGCAAAACAAGTTAGATTTGTATTTAAACAAACAAAAATTTAAAAAAGCTGCATTAATATTGCTTTTCGGAAACAAACTAATTTATCTTCATACAAAAATATGAAAACATTCAAACATAATAGTCTTAAGTAAAATTAATTCGGAAAGGAAAAAGGGTTTTGATTTTGTTTAAAATTAAGATCAATATGATTGTGAATCTAAATTTAACCAATGTAAAACTTTTAATTGTATTTACCTATTAAATTGTAAAGTTTGTTAGTATAAATATATTGGACAGACCTCAAATACTATTAACATCAGGATTAATCAACATAGACATGATGTTAAATACTTTAATACTTCCAATAATTCTAATAAATTTGAACTTAGACACTTTATTTGCATGATTTCAAAAATGTTGAATTGTCTATCCTTAAAATTATTTCAAATACTAAGCACAGATTATGGTGGGAAAATCCTTTTATTAGGAGTTTTAATACAATCTATCCATATGGTCTTAATGTTATATATTTTGCTAAAAATACATTGCAAATTTTGTCATAGTATTAATAAAAAATAATTTTTTATAATGTTAACAATTTAAATAGCCATTTCTGAAATTCTAGAAGTAAAAAGAACTAAAAGGAAAAATAAGAGATCAAAAATCATTAACTGATAACATTAAAGACATTATTGATGATTTTGAAAAAACAATATCAGAAGATCAAATATTTCATGTTTTGTGAGTCTTTAATAAAAATAATTGTATTGTTAAAAGAAATCTTAAATGTGTGTGATTCCTTAAAGGTATGTATTAATAATTTTCTAGTTAATAAACTCAAAATAAATATTGAGAATTGATAAGTCTATTACAGAGTACTGCACTTTATTATTCATGAATAAAACTTTTGATAAAATTAATTTTTCTAATGTATTTAATAGGCATTTGTCACTTTTCCCTGTTAGAAATGTGGTTGTTAAAAAAGCGTTTAAGTATAATAAAACGATGGGCAGATTTATCTTTAATTACAATAATAGTTCGCCTTATATTAACATAGATGATTGTATATGTAAAAATTATAATGATTTTATTGATGGTCATCATAAACATGTAGTTACTGGCAACTTAGATATAATCAAAGACATAATTTTAAAAGCTATCATGAGTAAAGGCACTAGTTTTAGATTAACTGTTTCTAATAACAATAATATTGTTAAAACACAAATTAAAAAAGATATAGACAACTTTATTACAAAATCTGCAATTAAATATGGACTACCTATAGAGGCATTTGATGAATATAATTACAATATTTTAAAAGACCTAATGAAATTCAGGTACAATTCTCATTATGAATTTACTTTTAAAGATATAAAACAGAAAATTTATGAATTACAAAAGAATGTTATCATAGTTTACATAGATAAAGTACCTGGGAACTGTGCTGTGATTTGTAAGTGTTTTTATTATAATATGCTTAATGAACCCTTTTTAAACAATGAATCTTTTAAAAATTGGATTTGTCACATAATGAAATTAGTAATCGTATTATTATATTTATAAAAATTGGGTTTTTACGTTCCTGGTGATTTCCATATATATTCTTAACACAAAATTCCATTAAATTCCTGTTAAATTTAGAACTGTGACAAAAAGTTTTAAAACATATATTACTACGAAAATTTAAATTATAATGTTAGCAAAACTTTTTTCAGCAATGTAAAAAAGTATAATTAAAAAAGTAAAGATAAAAAGATTTTTTTAAAAAAAAAATATTTATTCAGTTCATAGTTATAAATTTGAAGATTTTTTCTTCCATTGATATCAATGATATTTTTTTAAAAGTAATTTCAAAAAACCCAGTAATTATAATATTAATTTTAAATTTTAAAAAATTTTAAAAAATCTCTGATTTGTTTTAAAAAGAAATACCATTAATTTAATGGTTCATTATATAAAAAAAAAAAATTTCAAAAGGGCAAATAGTTTTAATTTATTTTACCTTTTAAAAATATAATTTATTTATTAATAATGACTATTCTTTTTTAGATATATTGATGTTTTAAATTTTTTTTGGAAAAAATAATATTTTAATCCCAACTTAATTTTTTACCCATTACTTAAACTTAGAAAATTTAAATAAAACCTAAAAATAATTACTTAGATGTAACATTGTATATTAAGGATTTTAAATTCAGGGTAAAAGAGATGCCTTTAATTTTAACATCCTTAAATGCCTTACGGGAATTCAAATTTACTATATCTATATAAGAAATATTTATTTTAATATATTTATAAAATAATGTATTAGTTAGCGATAAAGCTAAATATATTTAAATTTTAATAATTTATTAAACAATGTATTGAACGGATACCCTCTAACTTTTTTTTTACAATTATTTCTAATATTCTAGTAAAAAATACAATATTTATTAAAAACTTTAGACATTATTTTTAAAAAGTTTTTTTAATTTTATTATACAATTATTCAATAGATAGCGCCCATTTTTTAAAATTTAATAATATTATTTTATTTAAGTATTCTTGTATTCATTTATTTTCACAAATATTTATATCAATATTTTTTTATGGTTTTAAACGTACATATATATATAGATTTTATATTGCTACATAAAAAATTTTTTACATTTCCTCTTTTGTAGGGGGGAAAAGAACTGTTGTTACCAAATAATTTCTACTATCTACCTTATTCATCGATTTTTTAAATTTATACTGTGGATACTAGTAGGCTATAATTTTACGTTATTTTTTTAATGTATAGGATTTTATTTGTAATATTTAAATTTCTTCCTAATATTTGTCTTTCCTTTCCCTGGCACATTGTATACAAATTTCAGGTGAAGGTTGGCAGCCCCAAAAAATTGTTAAACCTGTAGTCTTGGTTCCTAGGGGCCCGGAGTTTTTTATTGATATGTCCTAATATTTCCTATCTTAAAAAGTTAATTTTTTTTTAGTTTTTTTATTTTATATTTTTTAAATTAATATATATAATATATATATATATAAAATTTGGGGGGAGTGAACTAATAGTAGAAATTGAAACAATGTTGTTTGCTTTTTTTTTTTTTATTTAATTATATTGTTGATATATTTTTGAAAAATTTTCCTGATCCTTTGCTAAACAGTTTTTTAGTTAGAAATTTTTTATTAAACATAATTATTTGTAATTCCATTTTTATGAAAATATTTTTTTTTATCACAAAAAAACATCCCAAATGTATTTTATTTTTTGTAAAACCTTCCCAAAAAATAAAAAAGAATGAGCAAATACAACCTTAAAAAAAAGAGTTAGTAACAACGCCTCTAAAAATTTTTTTTTTGGCTAAAAAAAAAATCGAAATCCCAAAATGCGGCGATTGTTAACAGAACAACATCCCTTTGGGGGAAAACCTTCCATCTCTGAAATCAACAAAATTCCGACCAGACAGGTGCGGGTTTCCATTAAATTTCCCCGAAATATAACTTGCCAATGTCACAAAACGGCGCTTCTATTCCAAACGGGGAACAAATGGGAAGCGAGTCTTTCTGTCACTGCATTCTGCCACTTTCTTTTTTTTTGCTTTCTTATTTTTGGGGGTGTTATTCTAAAATAATATGTTGCATTAACCAATTTTTCCCTTTTCGTACGAAATATTTTAAATTTTCGATTTATACAGAAAAATGTTATTGTATTTTTTCATCGATAATAATAACATTATTATTATTATCAAGAATAATTTTGGGCCCCCCCTCTTTAGTGATTTGTTTTAGAACATTGAATGCCATTAGTTAATGGTTCTATATTGGTTTTTTACCCCAAGATTTTTGAGTAAATTTTAAAAAAATTATGGTTGTTAATAAAAAATAGAAACGTTGGGGGAAAAGTCATTAATGTCTTTTGATGATAGTTGCCTTAAATTTCAAAAAGGCATTTTGCGAAACTGCCCTTTTCACAAATTTTATACATGACAAATATATTACCTACAAAAAAAATTTTAGAAAAAATTAAAGTGTTTGCGAGCTCTATATCAGGGGATCAACCCTTTTTGGGGGAAAAGTACCATTTTCTGATAAAAAAAAACTATGCCTTCCCAAAAAAAAAATATAAATGACGAAAAAAAATTTACTAATTAACTTATTAGATTTTTTACAAAAAAAAATTTTAATGCAAATCTTATTGGGAAATTTTAAAATTAATG
>BMAV01012819.1:45561-81733 GCA_019973955.1 Trichonephila inaurata madagascariensis
ATTTAAAGTCA
The DNA here is from genome assembly GCA_019973955.1 of Trichonephila inaurata madagascariensis. Classification (NCBI taxonomy): domain Eukaryota; kingdom Metazoa; phylum Arthropoda; class Arachnida; order Araneae; family Nephilidae; genus Trichonephila; species Trichonephila inaurata. The sequence continues at coordinate 45,573 of BMAV01012819.1, forward strand.
AGCGCTCGAGTGCTTGGTGGCTACTAGAGTTGGACCTCCCCTGCGAGGGTAGCGAAAAGACACAGCCACGCACTCTCATTGATCAAATCAAGTAGCGCGCGCTTACGTCACATGCTGTTACATACATCCGTCCCTTTTCACGAAATCACTCCCAACAAATATCCAGCAACCGAGAGGAAAGATGTTACTCATCAATAAAAAAAAACCCTTAAGTTTTTCGTATATTTTAAATTTTCCCGCACAAAATTTTTTTTTAGAAAAATGGCAAAAAATTTAATTATTTAAGGGGCCCCCAGATATTGTTAGCCCAAGGCCCCCAAAGGTCACGGTCCGGCCCTGCATATAGAGGAGGAAAAGGAGTGGAGCACATAGAGTCCTAGGGAACTCCTGCCATCGGGTAGTGAGTTCTAGAGAAGGTGCCATTTACTTTGACTTTAAAGCTTCTTTTTCTAAGGAAATCGTTTATCCAGATCACACCGTTTGATGATATGCCTGTTACATGAATGATGTTGATCAATTTATGTCTCCATACTCTGTGGAAAGTAGCAGAGAGATTTGGGTTGATTGAATATTAACGCGTCGCACTGTTTAGCTACACGAGGGCTTTCGGCGACGGACCAGAGAGATCTGGGAGTACCATGGTTGTTTTCTTATGTGACTTTATTTAATCACAGTTTATTTTCCATATTGCGTAATAGATGGTGCTAGCATTGCATTAAAAAACTATCATGGGTGCATTTGTGCTGTCCCGATCCACTCCTCTTGTAACAACATGACCCCATGAGGCAACTGACCATGAGGCATGTGCAGATGCTCAGGGAGAGAACTTGCGCGGAAACATGCGCAAATGACCAGGGAGGAAACTAGCTTTTGAGGGGCTAGACGCTCATCTAGACGCTTGTGTCAATACACCTTACACGTGATTTGTGTTACTTATCAAATTTCACCGGCGCGTGTATTAAGTTATCTTTATTCACAAGTGGGCACTCCTCTAACGACTTATCTCTGTGCTAAATTGGAAGCTTTTCGTTAAACCTAGAGCTAACATGGCATCAAGAATTAATGCCCCTTTTTCTTTCTGGTAACTTTTTTTGTGATTTAAAAAAAATAAATAATTTTTCTAACTTTTTGATCATATATCGGTTTATTTTTCCGCTTTTCGATTAATACAGCATGATTTAATACATTTATTTTTCTACTAATGTTATTGTAAGCAACTTGCTTAACGTTAAAGAGAAGACCGGTTTAGCTATGGTAGGAATAGATATGTATTAAGTGTTATGTCGTGTGTTACAAAAAAACATATCCATTATTAATCATGAGCAAATCATTTCCTTAATTATTTCCACTATCATAACAACCTGTAACCACAGACTATTTAAGTTCCGATGAAAATCATATGCTCTAATTTGAGTATTGCTTGTATGATTTAAATACTTTAGGTTATACTATTGCTGTTAAAATATTCTTGTGCTAAATAATTTTTTGAAACAAAATTTATTTATATTGATTTAATTTTTTTCAAGTAACATGAAATTTTTAAAAAAATTGTCAACTCATTTTGCAAGTAATTTTGATTACATTTATAAAGATTCTAATTTTTTGTCTTACAGATAAATCATTTTTTAGTGTATCATATTCTTACCGGTCATTGTCTTATAAAAAATGAGATGTCAATTTCTGTTTATTCATTAATTTGTTTATCTTGATGTATTAATGAATATTTATGTGTGTATCTTGATGTATTAGTTTACTGCGCCTGAAACAAATGTTATGTAAATTTTATATGAAGTAAAAAGTATGGAATTTTATTGTTCTATTTCTACAAAATGATAATTTTTTTTGTTAATTTGAAAGTTTGGCTGTGATAGATTTTGAAAGTAAGAAAATTTACAGATGCGCATAAATACATTAAAAGCTTTATAAAACTTTCAGATTTTTAATTCATTTTTTACTTTGAATATTCAAATAAAAATACTTAAAACAATGATTTACTTAAGAAAAAACTTATTCTACAGAAAAATTTTTATATGGTAAAGTTATCACTTAATGTTTTAGTTGTTCGGACAGTCCTATGGGTAACTAATGTCATGTGTACTTTTTGTTTCTTCGTGTGCCAGTTATTAATTGCAGAAATAAATAAATATTTTTTGTAGTTTGTTAGCAGATTTTTAATTTAATTGAAAAAAAAATGGCTTTTTTTTGTTGAGCTTTGTTCACCATTGATCGAAGTTGTAGCTACCTTTTGGCAGAAAACGTTTTCGAGTCTAAGAAAAATCCTGTTATATTTATATTAATGTTCATTATTGAAATTTCTTGTATTAATTCATTATTACCTACCCCTTTCCCAGAAGAAAAAACTGAATGTTTTTTTGTATAATTTTTATTTTTTTGGTCTGTTCTATACTTAGTACGTTTACTACATTAAGTTCCTAAAAAATATACCTATTCATGAATGTTTTAGTGATGTAAAATTTAACAAAATATATGAAAGTTATCATAAAATTGATAAATCTCATTAGGATAGCTTTGAAAAAAATTTAATATAGAGTAAAGATAAACTCCGACTTCTAGAGGCCTTTTGTACTAAATGAGGTCTGAGACAGAGTCTCTTGCTTGTGTATTATTCAATATAGTATTTGAAAAAGCTGTTGAAGATTCTAATGTAAACACCAGAGGTATAATTTTTAATAGAACCATACAATTATTAGTCCTCTCTGAAAATATTGATATCATAGGTAGAACAAGACAAACAGTTATTAATGCTTTTGTCTCCCTTGAGGAGTCTGCAAGAAGAATGAGTCTCTCTATTAACCAAGAGAAAACTTAATTTTTGGCTGTAACTTAGAGAGACTGTGGCTTATCCCATTTAAAAATTAATAATTTTGCTTATGAGTGTGTGCAGCAGTTTAAGTATCTTGGAACTGTCATGTCAAAAGCTATACTAATGATATAAAGCTGAAAGTAAATAATAAGCTACTTATAGCAAATAAATGTTTCTATGGGTTGAAAACACAAATGCATTAATGTCAAAACAAAACTCAACATATACAAAACCTTAAATAGACCATTTGCTTTATATGGCAGAGCAAGTGCTGGCCATTAAATAAATCTGAAAAAGATTAGCAACTTATTTTTGAGAGAAATATATTCCGAAAGATCTTTGGTGAAGTGAAGTAAAATGTCTATAGAATTCAATAAAATTATGAAATTTACAGCAAATTTAAAGGACCAAATATTTTCAAATTTATAAAGACTAGTTGCATCAGGTGGGTTGATTCTGTTGAGAGAGATCTTAGTGATCTGGGTGTCAACTGTAGGTAATCTATTGCTCCAAATATTCAGATGGAGGAGGCTCACAGAGACAGCCTTAGCCTGTGACAGGCTGTGGTGCTGCTGAAGAAAAAAGAAAAGTTGTCATAAATTATAAAGCTTTATTATATTATTATTATAGCTTATTTATATTTTGACATATACATGTAAAACATTGTGTAAAGTTCTTTTACAGATAAATAATAAAATTGATATGTAATGATTTTTGGGTTGATGTATCATTACATTTTTAAAATTTTATAGGTCTCAAAATCCTGTTCTAATAAAGTTGGATTCTCCTCTCGATAATGCTAAGCAAAAGTTTGATTCGATTGTAATTGTGTCATCAGATGTTTCTAAAATAAATCTTCCAGAATCCAGTTTCTTAAATGGTTATCTACAACTTCTAAAGCATCAAAAACAGGTAATTATTCTGTAATTTTAGAATTATCTTGGATTTTTTTTATTTGTGTTTAAATTTCCTTTTGTTTTCAAACTTATTCTGGATTATATTTGATATACAAGGAAAAATGCTGATTTTAAATGTTTTTTTTGTTTTTGTTTTTCAGTATGACTCGGCTTTTGAAGATGTAGAAACATTTCTAAGCCCAAATATTGCGGGAAATGAGAATATTAAAAAATTGGTATGTCTTTAAAGTTTTTTAATGTAATGATTTCTTCAAAAAAAAAACTGTTTTTGATTTAATGCTTTTAATTGTCTTTTGAAAATTTTGTTCTGAGTGCTTGATGCATTGGTATTTACAAAATATCATCAACCAATTTTGTCAAATTAGAAGACAATGACAAATACTGTGATGTGCAGCCAACAGAGGAGAACAGTTTATTTATTTCAAATGTGGCCATGGGTATCTAGTGATTACGATCATGAACTCTTTGCTGGCGGTTCATGAATTTGAGTCCTCTTGCCACTGAAGACTCACCGTGTAGATTGGTCTGATGCATGTTAAATCTCACAAGGCTGGATATCTTCCTGTTGGCGTGGTAATTAGAAAAGGTGTTGTTCTCTCACTTGAAAAGGGTTTAAAATTATGAGGTCCATCACCAGTAACCCTTGTGTTGTTTTATAGTGCGAAGTTAATGTATCTCTCACTGGCTAATGTATGTTCAGTCACAATAAGATGACAACTTTTGGTGACTGTTTTGAAGTAGTAACATCTTTGGAAGTAGTGAAATTGGTTGACAGTATAATACTTTAGTACCTTGGTTTTTCATGTTATGAATTTTTCTGATTTTTAAAAATAATTTTCTGGTTTTTATTTTATACATTTTCTTTTGATTCTGTATATCAAATTTTTTTATTCTGTTATGAAAATATGTACATACTGCTTGTTTTTTAAAAGAAATACTTTCTAAAAATGGGAAAATATGTACTTTTTTTGAAAACTTATAATAGTTTCTAACCTTTATAAAGTAATAATGTAATAGAATATATCAAATTTCTAGACGATATTTCAAGTGATATTGTGGACATGTTTCCTCTTTAAAAATTTTATTTGTCAGTTTTTGTGTTTGTGCTACAGTTGATTACAATGACTGCATTTCTTTGAAATGCTTTTTCTAAACTCTATAATAGTTTTTATATAATAGGGCTTTTTTAACTGTTTGTGATTAACTGTTTTTTAAACCAAAATTTTTTTTTATGGTTTTTTGTTTTTCTATAAATTTTTTGTGCGGCTTTCTTCTCTTAAATGGATAAAAAATAGCTTTCAGTATGCAAAGTCTTACTTTTTTTAAAAGAATCCAAGGGCTGACAATTTGTTGTATGAATAATTTTATCAATATTAATATTTTAATCGAATTGAATCTATACAATTTAATTTTCAGCAAATACTTCCATAAATATTAGAATCTATTAAACCTTCTTCCTCTGTAATCCATAATCATTTTTTATTATGTAATCCACAGCTTCTCCATATCATTAGCCTAATTTGTGTAATAAGATATAAATAGGTTATTTTTACATCAGATATTTTTTAAATTCAAATTTATAAATATTATTAATGTTCACTAATAAGTTATTTTGCATACTTTGCAAATCTGGAATAATTTGTTATTTAACCTTTTATACTTTGATTGAGAATTGGAATACATTTTTTAAAAACTTGGAATGTCTCAATTTAAAAAAAGCTGGTAAAGACCACTGATGAGAAGATTCTGTTTAATGAATAACTAGATTTCTTTTTCAATTAAATCTTTTGTTAGAAAAGGTAATATTGTGGTTTATAGAAACTTCTATCCTGCAACTAAGAATTAGATAATTTTTGACAACACTGTGCTTCTTTTATATGAAACTTAACCTTTTCTCTAGAAAAGGTTTCTTTTCATGTTTTCTCCTTTATCCTTTTCTCTAAAGCTTCAGTGAATTTCACATTTCAAATAAATTTTTTTCCATTTTGCAAATTTTATAAATTTTTTAAACAAAACTATTGATTTAAGGGTGTTTTCTAAAGTATTGAAAAAAAAAAACATGATGCCACTTCATCACAATAACATTACATTATTCAGAAAAGAAACTGTATTTTAAAACTGTATTTTTTGCTGTATTTTAAATTGCTTGTATAATTCAATGTTAAAAATGTAATGTAAGAATTATTTTAAAATTATGAAAAAAAGAAAATACATATATTTTTGCTTTCAGAATTTTTTGTATGTATGGCAAACTTTAACATAGTACCTGTAGAGGGCATGTTATGTATCCATTCTACAGACAATTTTAATGAACAGTTGGAAGAAAAAGGCAAAATGAAATATGACTAAATATGCATTTATAATGCCTTATTTTATGGAAAAGAATATTTTGATTTTGACTTCATAATAATGATTTTTTGAACACTTCTGCTTTTTTCATGAATAATTGTGAAGGTGGTAATCTACACTATTAAAATTTGTAGGTAAACAAATATATGTGAAGCTATCTTATGAACCGCCAAACGCAGAAACGTGTCAAAGGTACCAAAAAAAGGAAATGATCCGAGGAAACCATTTTGACCATTTAAATTTTGATATTGCAATTAGTTAAAAAGATATTAATTAAAAATCTTAAAATTCACAGTTGATTTACTCCTGTGTGTTTTTTATTGCTCCAAGTCGTCCGAAGAAAGCAGGCAGAAGTTCAAACTTTTTGTGATTTTTAAAATTACAATGCTTCTTTTCTTACCAAAATCAAACAAAAAATAATTACGGAATCAGGAAGATTATTTATTTCCACATGATATGGTATAAATTTTTTTCGCAAAATAACAATATTTTGCAGTTTTTAGGATTTTTTCTAAAATTAGTCAATTTTGATGCATTTTTATGAAAAGAATTTTTCAGTCATTTTATATAAATTTCTTATTGTAATGAATCAAAATTCTGTACTAAAAAAGTTAATACTTTGTTCTTTTAGAATCAGCGATTTAAAATAAAATATCTAATTTTTTTTTTTTTTTTTTACAATTTTAAAAGAATTACTCAATTAAATATTTAATAACTTTGTCATTTATAAAAATAATCACATGAAACTTTTTCCCCATATGTGTATCCAAAGATTGAAAATATTGCTTACAAATTATGGATTTTAAAAAAGTTTGTGTTTTTCGTCTAATAGACTTTTTTCAAAAATTCATGCATGAAACATTTTTTTACATTAAAAATTACCACTGTTTTTTTATGATTGTGTGAAATTTAAAAACTTTACTTAAAAATTAAGCCTTCAAAAAAATGAAAACTTTGAAAACACATTTGCAAACTACGTTTGTGAAAAGCGAATGGCACCATTGGCGTCGAAAACCGCTTTTTGAGCAAGAAAAGTTCACTTGTTTGTTACACTGAGAGAAGAGATTGATCATAACAAATGAAATTCATCATATTTGGCTCTTTTGACTTTTAAACTGAAATGGAATATAGTAAATTTTCTTTAAAAAAGTTGTAGGATTTTGTAATTTTAAAAATTTCTTATTTTTTTTTTTGTCTTTTTTCTTACATAAAACTATTTTTTAGAAAAGACACCTTTGTTTCCAAGAGTTAAAAAATGCATTGAAAAAAATCACCAGAATTGCCAAAGGACAGTAATAATTAGTTGTGGTGAACCTACCCCATAGTTCAAGAGTTTGAGTGTTTATGGCGTATGCGGGGAAAGACAAGTTCGGCAATCTTACCTCCCCCCCTTCTTTTTTGCCATTGAGATGGATTTCAATAAACTAGATTTTTGTTTTTAGTGCCATTTTTTAAGCAAACGGTATGTTACAATTGTTAAATGTATCGGGTTGGAGGGAAAGTTCTGTCGTATTTTAAAGAAAACATTTGNATATATTCTTTGTCATTATCTTCACCAGAACATGCTGTTATTTTACTATATCACATTAAATGACACATTGAGAATTATATCGGGTTGGAGGGAAAGTTCTGTCGTATTTTAAAGAAAACATTTGAATGCATTTATAAAAATATGTGTTTAATATTAATCAATTATATATGCTCCATTATTTGTTACAACTTGTTGCCATCTTTCAGGTAACATATAAATTCCTATTTTGTAGAAGTTCTCGTCCTTGGAGTTAAAATAGTCAGCAACTGCCTTAGAAACACTTTCAGAAGACTTGAATTTTTTTCCGTTAGATAATTTTGCAGAGATCTGAACAGGTAATAATCAGATGGTGCAATGTCAGGTGAATACGGTGGATGACCAAGGACTTCCCATCTTAACGTATTCAGTTTTTGTTGTGTCACTGTTGCAGTATGTGGTCAAGCGTTACCGTGGTGGAACACTATTTCTTTTCTGGACGCTAATGCTGGCCTTTTTTCTTTGATAGCTGCATTCATTTTATCCAGTTGATTGCAGTAGAGATCCGCGTTGATGGTTTTTCCCTGTTTCAGCAACTCGTAGTACACTGGACCTTTCCTTTGTCACCACAAACAAAGCAGTACTTTTCGTTGATGGATACTTGGTTTTGCAACTGTTGCTGATGATGTTCCTGGTTTGCAGTAAGATTTTTTTTCTCTTAATATTCTCGTAAAGAACCCACTTTTCATCTCCAGTAATCAACTTCTCCAAAAACGGCTCCACATTGTGTCTAATCAGATGTGATGAACACATTCTTACACGATCAGACAAATTCTTTTCCGTTAATTCATGTGGAACCCAAACACTTCGCTTTAACACAAACCCAAGAGATTTAATGTGATCTCCAACAGTTGTATGATGAATGCCAAACTCTTCTGCAATTTCTTGACTTGTTAAATGTGGATTATTTTCCAACATGGATCGCAAAACATCATTATCGATCTTGGATGGTCATCCAGATCGATTACTTTCTTGGAGGCTCAGTTAACCGAAACGAAATTTGCTAAACCATCTTTGACAATTACGAACATTTACAATATCTTTTCCAAGTACCGCGCATAAATTTTTACATGCAACCGATGCGTTGCTTCCTTTTTGGAATTAATACAAAATGCAGTGTCGTAAATGCACTTTATATACTGACACGTTTTTCACTTTAAATATTACAAGTAAATGATGAACAGTAAAAAAAGACTTTTTATATTATACAGCATCTAAAAAAACAAAAAAAATCCGAATGACTCACTAGCCAGATGTTTTTTTATTTACAACAAAAATCACCTGCCTATTTAAAATACGACAGAACTTTCCCTCCAACCCAATACATTTTAATCAACTTCATTATTTTAAATCCTAAGAAGGAAATTATTATAAAATAATGAATATGTTAGTTTTGTATGACGTAAATTTTTATGTCAAGTATGTTTAAATTATTTTATTAGAATTTCTTCCATTACTGAAAGAAACCATTGAAACAATAATATAAGAACAAAATGTTTCTGTTTTTATCAAATTGTATTATTTTTTAAATATATTTTAATAGAGTATATATATAAAATGTAAATAAATTTCTAGGCTTTTTTCCTCGTGGTTCTTTCTTTATAGTTATATATTTTAATTGAACATTCAAGTTTCCAGAAATAAGCAGTCATTTCAATAACTAACCGTAACATTTTTTAAAACCATTATCTAAAGATAATGGATTTAAATTAATAACTTTTAAAAAAGCTAAAGCAGTATTGTTTTTTATTGTTCTTTACTAAATTAATTATTTTAGAATAAAATACATTGTCTGTGTTTTCTTCTGGATAAAACTAGATTAGTTTTTTGAGACATTTTTATGCTAAAGGTATATAATGAGATTGATTAGTGTGAATGAAAATTTTTTTTTCAGATTCATTTTTTTATTTTAGATTCTAAGAAGGTATTTGTTGTTGAAATAATGAATATGCTTATAGTTTTTGCAATATATTATATCAGAAATGTTATCTTTAATGCTTTAAATTAATATTTTTCATTAATTAAAGCAGCATTGAGTTTTGTAAATCATTAATCCAAAATAGGAATTTAGAGGAAGAAATATTCCTGTTGTGAATCTATTATAAATATCTTTATTGTAGGAATCCTGTATTTATATCTAAATTATTCAGATATGTCATCGATAAGATTCATATTTGTAAACTATGTTCATACAGCAAATTCATTAAATAAGTCTTGAAAGTGTTCAACATAAGGGCATCTATAAAGCATATAATATGAGTAAAAAAATATATTTTACGTATTCTTAAATTTAGAAAGAATATTATGTCTGGAAATGGTAATTTAGTGAATATTTATATTATTCAGAAACTAAAATATTAATTCTATCTAAAAAAAAAAAAAAAAAAAAGGTTTTATGCAACGAGAATTTGTAGATCATTCTTTAACACAACCATAAAAAGAATCTAAATTCATGATTTTTTTTTATATTTGCATTCTATGCTTTTATTAAAATGACAACAAAGAATATTTTTTTAGCAAATTATTTTGTGGAAGGGATAATCTTCAATTGATGTTTGGGATATTTTTTTCTTATTTTGATTTTTGTGGAGGGGGATTTCTTTTTTGATTTCACTTTGCAATTTTTTTTGTTTTAAAATGGGACATCTATTATTTTGTCACTCCTTTTTGGATTCTTTGATTTTTAATACTGGAGAAATATAAAAGCTACAAAAAATGTATTGCAGTGGTTCTTAAATATTTTTAAATTATAGTACTTGTATTTATATAGAGGTGCATGAAGGAATATAAAAACAGAAAACAATAAATACAGTAGAACCTGGTTTTGTGCGATTTTATTTTTGTACTATCTTTTTTTATGCGGCGTATGAATTTCAACGGTTTTGGCGCCCCTGTAATGTTTTCTATCAATGTACATGCATACACTTCAAGGTGCTCTGTTCATTGGCTATAAACAGTCTCTTGACAATGCACATTCTGTTGCTTTCTCTCAACGCACTAGCAGCATGCATTTGCTTCAAGACTAAACTTTCAATGACAGGGACATTATCCATAATTTGATAGATTATGAAGATGGACATGAAGAGAACCGGATTTTTTGACAGTGGATACAATATATGCTGGGATTCAGCTTTCCAACAAATCAGAAAATCATTTTCTTAAAGTAGATACTATCCCGAAAGGAGTTTGAAATTACAAAAAAAGAGCTCTGATCATGCATATCTGGTTATCGTGGACATTCACAAGCAACTGACCGTCGTCACAAAAACTTACCACTTACTTTATGGTGCCAAAAAATAAATTAATTGGAATTTTATCTTCAAGTATGTGTGTGTGTGTAACAAAAACGATTTTGAACTAATTCATCACTGGAAGATGTGCGCTTTTGATTATGATGAGTAGCACTGAATTATGTATGAGCATTTTGAAAATTTCTCTGTGTATACAATGAGAAATTAAACGTTTTTAAAATGTTTCCATGTGGAATTTAATCATTTTGTTTAGAAGTACTTTCTCATAAATTTTGTAAATAATTGACATGTTTTTTAAATTGGACTTTTTTTATGCAGTCCCTCTCCACCACATAAAAAAGGTTTTTTGTATTAAGATGACAAAATTGTTTGATATATTTAAGTATTTATGAAATTTAAAAATTTTTTTTTTGTGTGATTTGTTTTATGTGGTCCCTATCTACCACACAAAAACAGGTTTAACTGTATAATTAATGTTAAAATCTTAATTTATCGTACTTTTTTTAATTGATCAGTGTTTTGACTTAGTTTTTTTATTAAAAGTTTTTCACATTTATATATTTTATAATTGAGGTATTTTGATATAAATATAATTTTTATATATAATAATTTTTTTTGTCTTGTAGGTGTATAGTCCAACTGGTCCTCTAGATAGACATTATGACGATGTACGGAGATTTGTTGAAGCTTCTGATAAAGGTATCAAAAGGTAAAGTATTTAGTTTTAAGCTGAAAATATAATTATTTAATCAATTCTAATTTTATATGCAATTTGAATTTTTTTAATTGTTATGGAAGCATTTTATTTGATATTCTTTTCAAATTAAACTGTCATATTAATGTAAATGTATGAATTTTGTTTTTGTCACTGAACATTAAAAGCACAGTGTTAAATTTTTCTAGACTTTTAAAAGCAGGAGGTAAACGTCCGATACTAGCTGTTCTTTATGAAGATTCTGGGAGTGTTGGTTTTGATAAATATGAGCAGTATAATATTGCTTCTCTCCTAGGAGCAGCCGAAGCTATATATGTAGTAAGTTCTTCACTATCATTTCTATCTTTCATGAAATTTTAAAAATAAAGTCTTTTTTTTCATACTTTATGAGTACAGATTATCAGTTCTGTGCTGGATGTTTCATTTCTTTTCTTTATTTGTTCATGATGAAGAGGATCAGTAGCCATGGTCGGGGACTTCTAACTGGCGTAATTTCTGTCAAGTTATTGATTCAAGTTTTAGTGCTGCTAAAGACTTGCCTGGTAGAGGAACTGATCATATTAAAACTGTTGAGGTTTAAAGTCCTCATTTTATTATGGTGGGGAAGATTGTGTGTGTGGAAAGTGGAGTGCCATTTGGATGTTTTTGTCTCTTAACCTCTGTTCAAAATTATGAGGTCTGTTGCCGAAGCCTTTAAATATCTTCAAAGTATAACATTAATTATCAGTCAATGCATTATTCTTAGAAAAAATAGTTTTTATTTCTTAAGTCTATTATACTGATTGGTAATCCTTGCTATATATAGTTCCACTACAGGAATAAAGATTGTAGTTATTTATGAAAGTTGCAAAATCATATTTGATATTCTTGTATAGGAATTTAGAAACTTATTGCAGATTTAGGCAAATATATAAGATATCATCATGAAAGTCATTGAAAATTATTATTTTTTTTAATTCTGTGAAAAACATGAGGAAATATTGGTACCATTTTTGAAAGTATTTATCTTGTTTATGAAGATGCTATTCAAATTCAAAAAGAAAAAAATATATGAATTTTTGTGAGCTAATAAGATGATTCGATAGCTGTCTTGTGTATATATAATTTCATGATTAAATTAATATATCTTGAATGAAATTGATAATTTTCTCCTCTCTGTATGTTCTTTACTTTAACTTTACATTAGAGATCTAGCTTAAGAGAATATTCTTTGCAAATTCATTTTTTTATAACAATGTAGAAAACTAGACTGTAAAGATAGATAATTTAGAAAGGGCAACGAATATAAAATTTGATTTGGTTTTTTTTAGAGTAGAACTTCAAGAAATTGTCTTAATATTTTTCAAACAAAACTCAAGACATAAGGCGAAAGAATTTTCTAAACTGTTTCCTTATTTGAAATATTCATTATATATGTAATTGTGCAAGCCGATATGAAAATTTAAAAAAAGTGACCATATGAATTTCCTTGATTCATATAATTCAAAAAAATATATCTGTAATAAAATATCCGGAAGTACTGCAGTTTTTTAATCAAATTAAAGTGCTTTGGAATAAAAAAAGATTATTTCAGAAATAATTAATTTTAAATTAAAAAGCATTCTGCATTTTAACTTTTAATCATCAACCTGTTATCTCATTCTTGAGCATGTTAATAAAATTAAAATTTTACGGTATTTTCCTGTATTGAATCAGCAGATTATGTGTTAAAGTTTAAAATTTCGTTGTGCGTATTATACGTCACTGCGGATAATGTGACAAAAAACATTCTCCATCAGAAAAGCTTACAATAAAGTTTTAAAAGAAATGCCATTTATGTTTTATAAAATAAATAACATATGGCACTGAAAGCTTTTGTGGCTCGGTTGACACATTTCTGATACATTTGTTTTTGTCTTATCAAGTTTAAGAAAGAATTCGGTTCCTCGAAAATATATTACATTTGCTAGCGTCATTTTGCATTCTGTCTTGATCTGAGCTGTATTGTCCTAAAAATATTGAAGTTTATTGTCATGTTGAAGCAAAAAGGTGTAAAGTACACAGCAGATTTTAAACATAGAAAAGTATGCCAAAGTAAGAAATTAGGAAACTGCAAGATTGTTTAACATTCATGTATCAAATATTCAATTGTGGAGAAGAAAACAAGACTAATTTTGAAAAATGTGTCTGACATAAAAGAGCTTATTGTCATGGAAAACCTTACTGGCCAGAATTAGAGGAAGAATTTAAGGTTCATGTGAACGAGAAAGGTTTTATGTATGAAGAAATCATTATATCATAGCTAAACGCAGAGTGTCTGGCAAAAAACGAAAAAATTCATTTCTTTCATCCCAAATCTTTTTTAATTACAGACTTGATGAAAGCAGTTTCTCAGTGTGAATGTTAAAAATGCCCTGAAGTCTGCATCTGCAAAAATTGTAATAACACCTGGAGGACTGACAAAGAAATTACTGCCTTTAGACATTGGAATTAAGAGATACTTAAACTGAAAGCTCATAAATTATGGAAACAATGGATGTTCGATGGTGGGGTGGGGGGAGAAAAGAATTAACTTGAAGCGTCTTCGTATGTGGAAAATATCTCCAACTGGGTTTTGATAGCATGGAATGATGTCCCAGAACTACGATAAAAAATGTGTTTCAAACGGAAATGACTCTAACAAGGAAGAGTTCTTATCTGGTGAGACTCAGATAATTTGTTAAGTGAGGATGTAATTAATTAATTCATTACCGAATTTGATGAAGCAGATTTTGAAAGTTTTCAATTATTATTAATAAATTTTAGTGAACATTCAAAAAAGAATTTTCTTTTTTTTTTTATTTTAATGATGAAATAAATGTGCTTCATAATAAGAGGATGTTTTCTTTTTCTGTACAATTTACTACTTGTTTTAATTATTATTGTGTATGTTTTAATTTTATCTGACACTACCTTATTGGCAGTATATATTTTGGATCATTTGCCGTAAAAATTGCTGCAGGTATTGTAACATTTTTTATTTGAAAAAAAAAGGCTTTTCAGGTAATATGCCAGTGCAGATTTTATACAGAAAAATACAATAAGTGTTTCTTAAGTTATGCTTTTCTTCCAGTCCTCTAGATTTGAAATAAAATTTTTATTTCTTTAGAAATGGGATTTAATTTAGTTTTACAACAAAGATATTTTTTTAGATAATATACATTTCTTGAAACCAACAATATAATTAAAATGCTTATTAGTCCATTGTATCATTATTGTAAACAGAATAATGGGTTATTCACAATAATTTCTCAAGATTTATTCTCAAGAAAAATTTATAAATCCTCTTTCTTTTTTTATTTCTTTAAAGAACAGCATTTATCACTATTTTTTTTTTTTTTATCAAATGATTAAATATTCTTCTCATAAGAAAAATACCAATTTTCAATACTTGTGACTACTAATTTTAATGTAATGTATATTTCTTAGTTGTTCAAGTTTAATTTTTATTTTCCTCTTGTAGCCTTTGGAAATACGGGAAGATGTGCCCGAGAAGGCAGCAAAAATTGAAATCTTAGGCTACACAAGCTTTGGGTCTATCAGTATTCCAGTATTATCTGCTATAGAATTGGGCAGGTATTATTATTTTAATTCTTAAGATTTATAATTATAATAATTATGCTTTCTGTATGATTAATGATATTTTAACTTCCATTTCAAATGTATATGCTGGCTTTTTGATATTTTTTTTTATCTTTGATTTAAAAGAAGTTGGTCTAATAGAATTCCATAAGCTTACTTTTCATATATGATTGGAAAATTATCAAGTAACTAAGAATAATAAATTTCGCATATTTTTAAATGTACAATGTTTTGCTATACATAAATTATATTAATAATGCATTTGTAATAAAAAATTTCATTTTATGACAAAAGACAATGTTATTTACAGATTATTTACATTGATTTTTTTAAATTCCTTTTAATGTACCAAAATTCAGATGTCACCTAGAAGTATTAAATATTGGGTTGTTCAGAAAGTAATTTTGTTTTTTTCTGACAGAGGATTTAATAGTATTTTTTCTCACCACAACTTCACTCTTAACCAACATAATCATTATATGTTTTGAGAACTGATATAACAAAGCTTGTGCGTAAAAAAGTCAAATTCATTCTACACTGTAGATTTTGGTTGGGGCATGTTCAAATATGGAGAGAGAAAAGCAGCATTTTCAGCATAATTTTCTGTTTCACTATCAAAAAGATCAAAATGCTATTCAAGCACAAAAAAAGTAAGCCTATGTATATTGAGAAAATGTATTAACAGTATGCCAGTGCTAAAACTGGTTTGCAAAATTTTGATATGGCAATTTTGTTTCTCATAAAAGTTTGGTAATTCTCCAAAAGCTTTTACAGTACTGCTTTTACAGCTGCCATACCTACTATATTCTCCAGATCTGATACCTTCTGATTATTATTTGTTCCAATCTCTACAATTTTTTTTTAAATGGTTAAACTTTTACTTCAAATGAAAAGATCAAAAATCACCTAGATCAGTTTTTTGCCAGCAAAGAACAAGATTTTTATAAGCGTGAAATCCTGCTACTGCCAGAAAGAGAGCAAAGGGTATTGGACCAAAATGGATAGTATATAATTCAAGAAAATATTTATTCACTGTTATGTGAAAAATGTCTTTCATTTTCTGAAAAAAACAACCAAAATTACTTTCTGAACCTCTTAATACAAACAAATTTTTGTGAGAATACTGACAAAAATTTATTTTATCACATAAACCTATTTGGTGTTATGCAATGAATGTTTGTTGTACAATAAAAACTTTTTAATACTTCCATAAAGGCATCTCAATAAAAAAAATAATAAAATACTATTTGTAAAAAAGATTTTAAAAACAAGAACCTTAGCAAATTTAGCAATTAAGTTTACAATTATCCAGACTTAAGGCTGTGGGTGAGAGAATTGAAAATATTGCTATTATATGAACTAATTGAATTTACCATTTACATAAAAAGTACTGCTAGTATGAACTGTCAATAAAAGACATCAAACTGCACACAAGTTCTCCAGTAGTTAATATCACTTACCATGACAGCAAAAGATTCAATAAGGGATGAAGATTTAAAAAAAGCAATATTTAACTGTAGAAATAAATGACAGTTAATTAAAAGGTGTGTATTTTATTGTTATTAAGTTTTTAAAAAGCTTTTTTTAAAAAAAAAAGCTACTCCTTCTATTATAAGAGTTAAATGACATTCAAGATAAGAGGACCTATCCTTACTTTCATGGTTATTTTGCAACCTGTTTACATGGAATCAATAGCCACTCAAATAAAGGAATTTTTGATGAATTTTTATATTTTAATGCTAATCTTCATTACTCTTTATATTAAAAAACTTTTGAACTGCAAGTGATGGTATATTTTGTTTATTTTTCTTAAACAATGTTTTAAAGAAAATGATGAAATTTGTAATTTCAGGAAGTATGAATATTTTTCAATGTGCTAATAACACATTCAAATATATATATTATATATAAATGCATTAATTCAAATTCTGAAATATGACTGCTGCATTGAAAAAAGTTTTTAATTATGATGTATATCTTTTCAGTTCTATTAATTTAGTCTCACATTTATGATTTTAATTCATTTACAATATTTGTGTATAGAGCCTTTATGAATTAATTTAGAATTATGTGCCGTGATATTGGAGGATCTGATCCTGAACGCATGGCTGCTCCTAATGTTGCTACCTATGTAAAAGAATTATTTGCTAATACTCCTGTCCAAGTAGAAGTTGTTGACAACTCAAAAATCATTGAAAAGGAGTATCCTTTACTAGGTGCTGTTAATCGAGCGGCAAAAGGTATTCATTTTTTCTTGCTATTCTAACAACAAAAGCAAAATTTCTCAGTATTTCAATCATATAACTCAAAACCTTGATTAAAGGCTTTCAACTTATGATTTGTGACCTAGATAAAATATTTACTCTAAACTAAAACTATATTACTCAATTCTTCTACTTGGCAAAAGGGTGACGTTTTCTTCCTTTGAATTTATTAGAATAAAGTATACAATGGTAAATAAAAAATATCTGACATTTGACAAAATGTTTCATTTTTTCAAAAGTAAATACTTATTGTATTAGTTAGAATAGCATACTACGGGACATTTTTTTTAAACAAAGTTATTTAATAAAATCCATAGTATATAGAAGCAAACTCTTGTAGAATGAATTCCTTTAATTATTCAGATAATAATAAATATATTTAAGAGGAATTTGATGTGTTGTTTTTAAAATAAGAAAAATGTTTAAAAAATTTAATTTTTTAAATTAAGATATGTATAATTTTACAATCTAAATGCAGTATTTTATAAAAATTTTCATTATTTAGGGGTGTCAATAGATGTTTAAAAACATTTTCTTTGCAAATTAAATTCCAAAGTGTGAAATTAACTAATATTTTATTTGCTGTAAATTAATCTATATAGCTATCATGTTGGTGTAAAATATTCAGATTTAAGTTCAAAATATATGAATAAATCATATTTATTTATGATGTGTTTTTAGAATTATTTATTTGTATATTTGAAATAAGTGTTAATGAGAAAAGGAAATGGAAATGTTAAGGAACTTTAAAAAAACACACACCCTGATTTTAACATTAAAAAGTTTACAAAAAATTTCTAAAATTTATCTGTTACTCTCTTAAGGATTAAGAAATCTGTAATTAAAAATATTAATAATCTGTAGTACTTCTATAACTAAAATTAAAGCTGAATTTGTTTGTCATGTATTTATATTTTTAAAACTAACTGTATTTTTGTTGCTTAGGTGTTACTAGACATAGCGGTTGTGTAATATTTCTGACTTATGAACCTGAAGGTTCTTATGACAAAACTGTTGTGCTAGTTGGCAAAGTAATTACAAATTATTTTTTTATGCATTGTTTTAACAAAGGTTTTTTAAATGTAATTATGAATGAAATAAAGTTCATAGCTATTTTAAAATCCTAAGAAAATTTTCTAATGCCGTCTGAATTTCTTTAAAAAATATTCAGTTACTTATTGGTTATAGGGACCATGAAGCCAAACACAACAATACATAGAAAACACTCTAAATTCTGGTTTATATTGTTTACTAATTAATATATTATAAATAGATGGTGCTGTTTTTAAATATTGTGACTTATGCCAGTTGTTGATATAAATAGGCGATATTGTTTTAAAATATTGTCAGCTTTACTGCTGCTTTTTCTCTGTTATGTTATTTGGTAAATTTTTCTACCATTATGCTACAATGATGAAAATCTGGAAGTTGCTGATAAACAAAGAACCAATAAATCTTTTTTTCTCCCAATAAAGGGAAATTTTTTTGAAACAGCTTTTTAAATCAAATGATCATGCCATGGAGGTGGAATTAGGCAAAATGGGCTGTTGGGGGTGTATTGTTAGTTATCCACATGATTACTTGGTTCTTGGGAACTAGGATTTTGTTTACATAAAAGAAACTTTGTACTTTATTTATGACCTGAAAATTTTTTGTGTCAATGCAAATGGATTTTAACCTAGAAATTTTATATCATGTAAATTCATAATACTGCCAAAATATATACTCATGTTTGCAACAACTTAGTACAGCACATGCTAAATCATGGTCCAAATAATCATTTGGTACTGAATTTCATGTGCTCTAAAAATAGAAAATCTTTCTTATTTTTATAGATAAGATTATTTTTAAAATTTATTATTTTTGTGCATCCATATCATTGACAATTAATGAAGCATTGAAAAGTCAATTTAAAAAGTGTGCAATATTTATTCTGCTTCCATAATGTAATTTTAGTAAATTTATGTATGTATATATTAAAATTATGTATAATGTGTAAATTTTTAATATTTCAATGCTTTATGTAATGATGATATCATGTAATATATTTGTTTTAAAGAATTTTTAAAACGAATTAGTTCTTGTAATTTTTTCAATATGTTTGAATACAAATTATTTCCATTAAAAAAAAGTGTCTTAATCTTTCTAAATTGTCATATTTTCATTATTTTTATAGTTAAAAGTATATAGGATTTTTAATTCTATTAAAGACTGTATTGTACAATCATAAAGATGAAACATTTTACTTTATAGGGTGTCACTTATGATACTGGTGGAGCTGACATTAAAGCTGGTGGCGTGATGGCTGGTATGCATAGGGACAAATGTGGGGCTTCAGCAGTTGCTGGATTTCTTCAAGTATTTATTTTTTGCTTAATTCAATAAGTATTGCCTTTTTGTTTTAAAATTTTTATATTTGTAATCATTGTTTTATTGATAAGGTGTAATGAGTTCTATCATGTGAGCAGTTTTATTTAAATTAATCATTTTAAATGCATACAAGATTATACATTAAATTTGAGTGAATAATTAATATAATTTTGAGGAATGAATCTATTTCAGATTTCTACCATGAAAGAGTCATCCAGAAAGTTAGTTTTCCTCATTACCAAAAGATTGCACTACAAAAGACACCAAACCTTAAGATACCAGCTGGGTAGATTGTAAGTGGGGCTGTTGTTTACTACAGACTTGTAACTTCCTGATCTCTTACATTAATGTCTTTGTAATGAATGAAGATTTCATCTTTCATCAGCTGTTTGGTGAGATTCATGATAAAACTTTCAAACTTTCAGAAAAACGACAAGCCATTTAGAACAAGAGGTGTAAGATGCTAAGTGCCAATGATTTTTCTATGACAACCCTCTCTTACATATGACCAATCCCACTAAAAATTTGCTGCAGAAATTTTGTTGGGAGTTGTTTGACCATTCACTTTGTAGTCCTGATCTTGCTCCCAGAAACTTCTGCATGCTGTTGCAAAAATTCTCTCGAGCATTCCCCCCACCCACACACACACACAAACAAAGACCTACAGACAACTGTGATGTGGTTGATTTCATTTTTAGGTGGTAGACTTCTATGACTCTGGACTAAAAAAAACCTATAGCATGATATGACAAGTATTACAGTTTTGGTGGTTATTATGTTGAGAAGTAGCTGTGAAATAAAGGTGTACCTTTTGTAGCAATTCTTTCCAGGCAATTATGTTTTGCTTTATTTTCTATCCCATGGGAAACTTACTTTATGGATGACCCTTATAGATAAAATGTTTATTTTTTTTAAACAAAATTTTTTTATCACAGTAGCTGTTATGAACAATGTTATTTGTTCTGAAATTATTTTTGTGGGTGCAAAATTTTATAAACTATTTGAAATTCATAGTGATAATTATTAAGTTTCTTTTTCTTAATTTTCAAAGACAGTAGCAGAATTAAAACCAAAAGGAGTAAAAGTAATTGGTGCACTGTCAATGGTTAGAAACAGTGTTGGCTCTGGTAAGTGAATTATTTAATTTTCTACATTAATAAGCATTTTATTACAATACAGGTTTCAACTTAAAATGAAATATTTAGTAGTATATTTGATAAAAACATTGCAAAAAAAACCCACATCATATAAAATTTAACCATATTAAGTTTGTTATTTTATCTTACAGAGATTCCTTTTTGTTTTTAAATAAAGTGTTAATATTTTTCTACTATTTCATTAAAAAATATTACAAAGTTTTAATTTGCATTCTGTTGAAACTTCTTGTCTTATTTTATTTTAAATTGAATGCTGTAGAAATGCTAATGGATAAAAAATATTTAAAGATTACAAGCAATATGATTAACGTTTTCCAAAATAAGAATGAAGTATATTGAATTGAATTTCCATTTTTTTTGTGTAAATCCATTTAATCATAATACAACCTCTGACAATAAAGTTCGATGAATGAAGTCAGAATGGCCAATCTGGCAACACTGGCTGAACAAAATGCTGCACATGTGTAGCGGCAGGTGTTGATCATCTGCCCCCACTGTTGTTCAGTTGAGCATCATTTGTGTTCAGTGTAAGACTTGTTTTACAAAGTGCTTGTTTAATGTGTTGGCTCTCCTGAGAACAGGAAAATGAACAAACAAAAGATCAATTTAAAGTTTTGTTTTAAGATTGGCAAAATACCAAAAGAAACTTATGTGATGTTGGTACATGTTTATGAAGATCAAGCACTATCCATGGAGTGTTAGCCTGTTTTCAAGAAGGCTGGGCAAGTGTTTCTGACAACCTCCATAACAGAAGACTGGCAACCTCTGTCAGTGACGAAAATGTTGAGAAAGTGAGGAAATTAATCACAAAAGATCATCGATTAACTGTGTACATGATAGCTGATGAACTGCAGATTAACCGTGAATCTGTGCGACAAATCCTTACCCAGAATTTGGGGATGAGAAAAGCGTTTTGTTGTCTTGTGTCACATCACTTGACTGCCAATCAGAAGCAGGCACATTTAAAGGCCTCACAGGGTTTTGTCAGAAAGGTGGATCCAACACCAAATTTCTTGAACTGTATTGTTACTGATGATGAATCCTGGTGTCTCAACAAAGCATATGGAATAGCATTCTCTTGCATCACCTTGTTGAAAAAAGGTCAGAGCAGAAAAATCATGCATCAGAACAACACTCATCACCTTTTTTGATAGTCAAGGCATTATCCACTAGGAATTTCTACCTGTGGAAACGATAATGAATGTTGCAATGCACATTCTATTTTTTACCCATTTCATGAAATGTCAATGCAGGATACGTCCCCAGTACATATAACATTGTTCATGGTTTTTTGTTCTTGACAATGCTCGTCCTCAAATAGCCAATATTGTCAAACAGTTCCAGGCAAAAAAGGGAGTGGTGCAAATTGAACATCCACCATACTTACCAGATCTCAATCCTCCAGACTTCTTCCTATTTCCACAACTCAAACTCACTTTGAAAGGAAAGAGATGTAAAGATATTCCTGACACCCAACGAACCATGACGAGGCTTTTGAACTCCATCCCTCAAAAAGTTCTTGCTAAATTTCCTGGACATGTATAGCAGATCTCAGCAGTGCATAGTTATGGGAGGTGACTATTTCAAAGGACAGTAAGGTAACTTTCATTAATATTTCATCTACATTAACAGTACAGAACTATTCACCGAATTTTATTGTTAGAGGTTGAAATACAGTAAAGTATTTCAGCTCTCAATCACAGTTTAGAGTTTTCATATTGTAGTACTCAGGGATATGCAAATATAACCAAACAAAGTATAATAAAGCCAAAGCCTCTTTCTGTCCTTTTTATTTCTCTGTAAAACTTCAGTGTGGGAATTGTAAGCATAATATATTTCAAAAAAACTTTCACTGACTTTAAAGGACTTAATTTGTATTTGGGATAACTTATCTGCTAATTAACTTTTAAAAAAGGTGGTGGTTAAATTATTCCATGTTAAACAGATTGTTTAATGGCATTTATAAAAGATGCTGATAGGGTAGGGTCTTCAGTGATTTTTTTGTGAGAACCTTGGAAAGATCTGAAAATGGTAGCCCTATTTTTCTAAAATGACCGGTATTTTATTCAACCAATTGGCTGGCTTTAGAGATTTTGTGTTATTTTTGGATCATATTGATTGGACAAGTTGTATTAAGTATTATATTGTGAAATATGACAAATCTTTTCTATTCACATTACTAATCAAATACCTTCAACAATTATTGTTCATAGATAAAATTAAATTTTTCAATGATAATTTAATTGCCCTCTGAAAAATCTTCAAAATATCTTTTTATATAAATTTTGAAAGAATTATAAATAAGGATAATTCCAATGTAATATCACACTAAACTGATTAAATGGTTCATGTTGTTTAGTTACTCAATATTTTGATATTTCATGAATAACATTGGCAAGAAAGTAAATTAAAATTAAAAATTTCAAAGCTAATTCTGATATTTGATATTTAATTATCTTTAAAGAAGTTTGTTGAAGTGGTAAAGAAGATGTTTCATTGAAGTTTAAATCAAGATTATGCTAAATCAAATTTTTTGTAAGAAATAAGACAATATTTATTTAAAAAAAGCATTATTTTTGTATTTATGTAGTTTTTCCAAAAAACACTTGAAAATAATAAAAAAATCTTAAATTTTTGAAGGGAACACTCTTTTTTTCCCCTATACTAAAAGCAAATATAAATATATATTTGTTTCCAGAATTATTTTGGTTAAATAATTTTATTATGTGTAATTCTAATTTAAATGATAAAACTAAGCAGAGACATACTAAACCATATTTCATATAAATGAAGTAATTATTATTTTATAATTTTTAAAATTTTATCTTCAAAATGAAAATTTATTTTATATATAAAAAAGTTGTGTCTAAGCATGCAACTTTTTTTATTAAAAACATTGAATATATATATATATATATATATGGTGGGTTGGTTTACTCAAACACACCACATGAATAAGAGAAAATTCGTTTATTTGTGGATTGGCAAAAGGTATGAAACAAGTTACAGAATATTTACAAAAAAGGTGGCATTTTCAAGAG
The DNA here is from genome assembly GCA_019973955.1 of Trichonephila inaurata madagascariensis. Classification (NCBI taxonomy): domain Eukaryota; kingdom Metazoa; phylum Arthropoda; class Arachnida; order Araneae; family Nephilidae; genus Trichonephila; species Trichonephila inaurata. Next base: position 69,628 of record BMAV01012819.1, read on the forward strand.
TTGGAGTGAGTCAATCAATACACAATGAGCTCTCGTATGTTTAAAGAATATCTGGTCGCCTCCTCTTGATCCGACAATTAGCGGTTCTTTGTCTCTTCTCGAAAGCCTTGGTCAGTGGTCTCTCTTGCATGAGAGTTTCCGGTCTAACTCCTTCCTATCATACTTTGCAATCTGCAGCTGCAGGAGGTATCAGGAACAAAGACTCTGCTTTCTGATGGAGAACTGAGGAATCAATTCCTGCATATACATGTCAACTTCAGAATTGTATTAGATAAATGTGCACAGAAAAAATACTTGATCATTGAAAAAATACATTTACTTGATCTTTTTCTTAAAATAGGAATAAAACAAAACAAAAAATGTGTTAATGTTATGTCATTGATGTGGAGAAAAATTAATCATTAAATAAAATCATATAATTCAGATATTAATTGCTTGTTTGCTCTTCATTTAGAAAACCTTTTATGGAAATTAAATTGTCAGGAATAAAAGAAATATTCTGTAAAAAAAACTATTTGCCAATTAATTTGAATACTTATTCTATAATGTTACAAACATTAATGATTTATGTAAGTATTATCTATACTTTTTTTAAGATTGTTATGTTTCTGATGAAATCATAACTTCAAGAGCTGGTGTTCGTGTTAGAGTTGGGAATACAGATGCTGAAGGTAGAATGGCCATGGCTGATGTTCTGTGTCACATGAAGGAAAAAGTGGGTATTTATAAATTTCTATTTAAAGTTCTATTACATTAATATTGCATTATAAATTAAATAATTTATTTATCACTCATAAAGTAATCTTTTTTTGTACATTTGGTTATATATATAAAGTTATATAAAACTGTTAGTAGCTAAGATTTCAATAAAAATTAGTATTTTGAATACTAACTTTTATTATAGCTTTTAATATTTAAAATTTTATTCCTTTTGAGTTATTTCTTGTTGAAATTGATCAAGTATATTTATTTGTAACTAGCCATTAGCCGCCTGCTTTGCTGGGTATTTCATGATGTTACATGAATATATACTACTTTATATATGTATAAATTATTAATATCTTAGCATTAAGAATTCGATTGTATTGAAAAATATAATTCTTGGTTTAAAAAGGACAGAACTTCCAAATAATTTCTAAAATTGAAATAGAATTATCTTTTACTCTCTCGTAACCCCCTCCTGAGTGGATTTCCACAAAATTTATTTTTAGTGGATCTCTGCTCAATAAATTAAACATGCTTACCAAATTTCAAGTCTAAATCTAATAGATCAAAAACAAAATTTTTTATCAATAAACTCCAGTAACCACCTTTGAGAGTCGATTTCTGCAAAACCCATGAAATTCAACATTAGAGACATACATACCAAATTTCATTATTGTAGGTCTAGTAGTTCAAAAAAGGGGATTTTTTTTTTATCATTACACCGCAAAAGATTTCCTCTCCCTCATAGGAGTTTATTTCCATAAAATCCTTTTTTAGTGAATTTCAATTCAACAAAAGTAACATGTACTAAATTTCATTACGGTAAGTAGTAGCTCAATAAAAAATTTTTTTTTTATAAATAAACCCCAGCAACTCCCTCCCCCTTCTCCCCCAAAAATAGGAGTCAATTTCTGTTAAATCCGTTCTTAGCAGATCTATATTCAGCAACAAAAAGAACAAATAAAAACATGCCAACCAAATTTCAAGTGTACATCTAAAAGTTCAAAAATGGTAATATTTACCTGTAATGCCCCTTAAGCCCTTGCAACAACCTATTGGGTTGATTTTCAAAATACTTTTTGTAGCAGATCTCTACTCCATGAAAGATTTTGCCTACCAAATTTGTAGCATGTAGGTCAAGTATTTCAAAACGGGAATATTTATATAACATCCCTTATGCCCTCACGACACCCCTTGGGTTTCAGTTTTTGTAAAACCCCTTGTTTAGCAAGTCTCAACTTTATAAATGAACAGGCCTACCAAATTTCAAGTTTGTAGATTTAATAGTTCAAAAATGGGAATATTTATCTATAACACCACTTAAGCCCCTGCAGAGCGCCTCTTAGGGGTCAATTTTACTAACTCATAAACCTTCACGGGCATGTGTCCAACGATTCCCCAAAGTTTCATCGCAATTGGATGAACGGTTTAAGAAGGCTTAAGAGACATACAGACACACACATTCTTTCATTTTAAACACATTTCACACTCTTTCATACATAGCTTTTATATAATCCCTTTAGTACTGATAAAGAAATATTTAACATTAATGTATATTAAATATTTTTTCTTCGTGAAAATGAATTTCACATTTGTCTGTGAGCCATATTTGGCCATGTATAAAAATTTATTTCTAAACTTAACTGTAAACTTTTAAAAAATTTCATTTTCCTCCAAATTAAAATTTTTTTTTCTTGTTTACACATGCACATTCTTCCCAGTGCTAACTTTCTATTGTAACCATACTTATTATTCGCAAAATGTATTTAAAAAGAAAACCTTTCAATTTTACTTTATCTGGCTTTTTGTAAGAAGTGATTATTAATTATAAACATAATTATATAAACAGGCAATTTTAAATTTATAGACAAATTCACAATGATATCAGCAAAAAATTGTTCAAAATAATGTTTTTAAATAAATCAAAGTTTTGGTATTCCATATAGTTACATTTGTATTACATAGTTATATTCTATATTCTTTCTACCTTCTATTTACTTATTTGTAGGTATTAAAAAATAAGGAGCCAAATCCTTGTTTGTTTACTATTGCAACTTTGACTGGCCATGCATGTTTAGCCGTTGGGGATGGATACACAGTAAGTATATTTACTCTTTCTAGATATAAAGTATTACCTATAATTAAATACTCTGTAGATAATGTATTTATGTACATAACTATGTCCACACAATTTGACTCCAGCATATGCAATACATATTTAATTCATTTTTTTTCATTTATGTGTGGTCCTTTGTTTTGTCAAAATTAAAATATATATAATTATATATGAAGTTAAGCTAAAAATAACAAAAGAAGGAAAATATAATATAGGCATTTGCTTATCACTAAATACAGTCTACTATATTGAAACCCAGAAAGATTTGATGAAATATGGTAGAATTTCTTGTAAAAAAAATTACAATATTCGTAGATCATTTCCCTGAGAACTATTTCATTCTTGGTCTTGAGACTATTCTTCTTTTCTTGATGAGGTATTTAGTATCATTGTCCGTGAGGTAATTCCCAATCTTTTCCAGTGGACTCTAATGAATTTTATACTGTATAACTAAAAAAGAGCAATTTTCATTTTTCTATCTTTCTTTGATCCATAAATATTGCATATGAAAATTCATGCTTATTTTGTACCTGTACGTAATAATTTTGAAAATTCAAAGAAGGAGACAAAGATGCTGCTCAGATCAACTAGGCATGGATGATGTCTTTCACTCATTTGGAAATATGAAAAAGTAATGAAAAATGTCCTACTCTCTCTATTTACCTGATTGGCATCTTCTGACTCCTGTTTTTTTGGCATTGATCATACCTATTAACTGAGAATTAATAGTTGTAATTAATAGTAATTATGTGAAAACTGCTATCCAAGACTTAACTGCAGGTTCAATTCCTGGTGCCACTGATGATCTGCTGTGTAGAGGAGGCCAATGCATGTTAATTCCTTTGGGACAAACGTCCCATATCCATGCCAGCATGAAACACCAATGGTTCCTGAATGTCTCACATTTGCGCCAGCGTAATTCTCCCTCCACAGCCAAATGGCTCACATGTGCATCATGCACCTGGAATGTTTTGTGAGTTCTATCTTTTGGCAATAGATGACATTATAAGGATTGAGATACATGTAGATCTGACCTATTCGAAATGAGAGAAATACTACTCGCATAACGTGGTTTTTGTTTTATAAACATTAGAGGAAGGGAGTGTTTCCGAATCGAATGCTTTATGACTGCTCTTGATATGAACACGTGGTTTTTGTTTATAATGAAGATGAGAGTTTTATTTTCACTGCAGCATTGGGTTTGCAGTATAGTTTTTAATGGATAATTATATGTGGTAGACATAATTATTTTTTTACTTTTTAAAAGGTTGAAGCATCGAAAATGTTTAACTGAACTTGGAATATCAGAATGATGCAAAATTGATTCTAAATTAGAATATGATAATAATAAATTATGATTGTTCTCTTAATTGCAAATTTTATGATAATGATATTTCAGACATCTGTATGTGATTACATCAACACAAAATGCCTCTCTATGGTCATCAACAATAGAAAAGTTAGTTTTCGTTTGTTCACATTCCCCCGAAAAAACTCCAAAATAGCAGATGCTTTGTTACGAGTGCAAGAATCATAATATAGGACTCAGAGTAGATTTCTGTTTAAAAAATTTTCATATTAAAAAGAATTTTAAGAAACATATTTTGTTTTCAAATGTATAACCTTAAGAGTCATTAAATGTAAATAAATACTGATAGTAAAATGTGTAAAAATTTGTACTTAAACAGAAAGTAACTTAAGTAAATGAAATAAGTAAATACAAAATATAGAAAGCACATGTTTATTGTGTACTCTGTTGAACTATATTAAATAATGCCTTCAAGTTTCGGTATTTTCATGGACTTAGGCTTAATTAAACAAAACCTTCTGACCTGTGAGAAACCTCCGACCCTGGCGGTACGCACGCATTTGCGTCCTTAGTCTCGAAAGGGTTAAATCTGTCAAATCTCAATGTCCTCCTGTTAGTGTGGTGTGGAAATTAGGAGAGGGAGGTACCAGCACAGGTGTAGTCCTTGTCACTTGACCGAGGTTCAAAATTACGAGGTCAGTCATCAATAGTTCTCATGTTGCTTTATAGTGCAACATTAATATAACTCTCACTCACTCATGCTATCCAGAGTTTTTTTTCTCTAAACCTCAATACTTTTTTTTTACCAACATGAGATTTATCTCCTACCATTAAGAGATCATAGATAGTAAAGGCAAATATTACAATCTTAATTTATATATTTTTTTATTCTTTGTACTTCCATGTCAAAAAAAGATGCGTTGAATTATTTTCACTTACTTAATATATATATATATGTGTTCACATTATAATTTAATATGGATTAGTTAATTTCTGACCATTTTATACAATTGTATTCAAACTGATATTTGATGTTTGTTTATTATTAAGTAATAGTTGGAGCTTTTGAAATTTGTAAATCATATGTAGTTTGTATTGTAAGAAAGTGGCAACTGTACAATATAGGAAATCGTTAGCAATTTAAGTTATAAAACTTATAAGTTGTCAATGGGAAAGTAACAAAAAATAGTGTCTTAAAAAATGTCACATTTGGAAGGTTTTGTATGAAATTGACTGGATAATTTCCAACTGAATGAAATACTTTTTACTATGGAAAATAATGCTACTCTTTATCTGCAATTATGGATAAAATAAATTTGAATATGTCATAATTTTCTCTACTTTATAGTTTGATGCAAATGACATATCATTATAGATTATTATGGAAAATGGACCTGCAGCTCTTGATAATGTTGGCAGAAAAATTCAAAATGCAGGACATCTAATTGGAGATCCTTTTGAAATATCAACTGTTCGTAGAGAGGTAATTTATGACTTTATTTAATTGAAATTTTTTTATAAAATTGGTGTATTCTTAATCTGTGATTTCAAGCAAACAATTTTTTAAAATTAAATTGATAATTATATAAATTGAAAGCTGCATTCATGAAAATGCTTTCAAAATGTAGAATTTTTTTTTAATAAATTCAATATAGGGATAAATATTCAGAATATTTGATATATTAATAAAAAAAATTTTTGTCAGCTAATGTTCACACAATTTATGAATGGGATTTACTCAGAACCTTTTTAGTATCGATAGATTTATCATGTTTGTGCCAAGCATTTAAAATTGTTTAATGAATGTTGAACAAAAATATTAAGTGATTGTAATTTTTTTTTTAATTTTAAAGTTTGAACATAAAAAATGTGATGTAACTTTTTAAAAGTCATATTTCAGTTAAAACAAGCTAATAAATACAGGTTAAACAATATTTTTGATTTGTTTAATTATGTCCAAATATGCTTTGAAATGTTTTCATATTTTAATTTCAGTTTAGCTAAAAAGTCAAATTTCTTATGTTTTAACTGTAAAAGTTATAACAATATTCAATTCTTCATTTTTCAAAAATACATAATTTATTTTGCTGGTTATGACATAATCAGTTTATAGAAACTTCACTCCAATAAAAATAATTTTTAATGCTTCTGAAAATAAAAGAAATGTTTAAATTGCTGTAAAAGAATATCTTGTATCATACTTCATTTGTTTACTGATTATAAAAACTATTTTAAAAGCTATACTGAAGTAAAAGTTTTCTTGTGTAACTATTTTACATACCTTATTTTTTAAATGTATTTATTGCATATTTGTTATGTATATTTATAATATATCATACGACTTTGAAAGTTTTCTGTTAACATATTGGATCCCTTATTAAACATTTCTTTTGTTTAGGATTATGAACATCATAAAGGTAAATCTGCATATGAAGATTTGTTACAATGCAACAATGCACCATCTTCTCGCACCCCACGTGGTCATCAAAGTCCTGCAGCATTCTTGATTATGTCATCCGGATTAGATAAAGTAAATAATTTTTTGATTCTAAAACATACATAATTTTATTTATTTTAATAGCTTACCAGTACTTTGATCTATTTTCCTTACATTTGCAAAGAAGTCAATTAAAATTGCAACAAGCAATTTTTTAACTTGTTTTATAAAAATATTCACTTGTAAGTTTTAATTTTATCAAGTTAGTTATTTGCAAGTATTTCAATGATATTTACATGCACATTATAATTCACCCAATGAATACATCGTAAAATCTGACATATTACGTGCGCCGGTATATAATGCGCACCCATACTTTCAAGCTGCATTTTTTTATTTTTAAGTATATTCGCTGTATAATGTTCACCCCCTTTTTTACAAAGGAACCTGAAATGTATGTGTGCAAGGTTATTGTGTTTTGAAGTAATTTTTTCCAGATATCCCAAGATTATGAAAAAATAATATACCGTAAAATCCAGCGTATAACGCGCACTGGTGTATAACGAGCACCTATACTTTCAAGCTGATTTTTTTAATTTTTAGGTATATTCGCCGTATAATGCGCACCCCCTTTTTAATGAAGAAATCTGAAATATTATATACATTGCTTTTATGCTTTGAAATAATTTATTCGAGGTATTATCCCAAACTTTTGAAAAAATAGTAGGCTTCTAGAACTACAACTCTTTTAGTTCGTAAAGCAAGTCGTTTTTTTTAAATAAACAGTGTCTCGATACATCTAGAAGAAAAGTTTTTTAATATTCACATCTTTTGCTATTTTTAAAGCTATCATTTTTATACCCGGCGTATAACGCACACCCTTAAGTTTAGGTCTTATTTTTTGTGTTCAAAGTGCGCGTTATACGCCGGATTTTACAGTACTTCTAGGACTACAACTGTTTAGAGTTCATTAGAAATGTCATTTGTTTTACATTTTTATTTATTAATTTTCCCTGCACAAAACTTGCATTCTCTATTTCATTAATGCATAATCACATATTTTAAAAATATAGCACTTCAGCCTTAAATAATGTAATTTTAATGTATAATCTTTTTTCATACTTATTTTTTCATTAACTATTAAAAAGGCTCTTATTTTATTTAAATCTTTTTGAAAATTTTGACTTATTCAAATAGGGCATAAATTAAAATTAAATTAAATAATTTTTTATTCTGATTAATTTATTTTTATACAATTCCTTGAGTGATTTTTGTTGTATCACAGTTAAACCAACATTTAACAATGATTAGTTTAGTATGTGGGTTTTAACATTTTTGGTTCCAAGAATTCCTTTCTTTTCGCATATGTATTGTATTTTACATGTATGAAATCAAGTTTTTTATTCTTGTTGAGAAATAATTACTGAATATAAGATACACTAAATACATGTACTTCGTTCACCACACATGCAATTTACACTTCATTCTTAAAGCATTATTAATATCCTAAATATTAAGAATGTTTAAACTATGATTAATGTTTGAGAAATTTTATTTCTTAAAAACATGAATCATGGTTATTAATCTTGAATGATTATAAATGTATCTAAAGTAACTAATTGGATCAATGCATAGAAAAACAGTGAGAGTCAAAATCATATGACTGTTAAATCCACAATAATATGGAAATTTTTTTCATATATATAGAATGTTCATATATTGTTTCAACTTTTTTCCCCTCTGTATGTAAGAAAATTTTATCAGATTTTATTTTACTGTATTTTTATTTTCATCCTATTATTTCTGAAATTTTTAGTGTAATATTTTTAGACTTTATTCTGGCATAGGAATGAGAATGGTATAGAGGAAGTAATCTTAATTTTTGCTTAATTCATACATATGTATTTAGTCACTATTTTATCTTGTTTATTAGTAAACTGCTGGTTTTAAATTTTTATCAAATTGTTTTCTAGTTCTATCATTAAACATTCAAATATAACAATAGCATAGTTATTAGCTTTTTTTAAAAACTATTGTTATATGTTTCTGAATATAAATCCACCCCCTTGTTATGCAAAATATTATTTAAGTTTTCTCTATTTGTTTTTTAAAAAAGAAACAGGATTTTTTTTATGTCAACATTATGTATTATGTTTATTTCAATGTAAATTATCTAAAGAAATAAAATATAGAAATTTCAAATTTAATAATTTGGTGATGATGTATTGGTGTCAAGATTCTCAGAATATTTTCTTTTTTCATTGTATAATGAAGATAGTTTTTTTTGTAAATCAAATTTTGAATATATGAGTATAACTTGTTATTAATTATCTTGATAGCAGATTATACGAAATAGTATGATTCTGTTGGTATAAAAAAAACTTTAAATCAAATCAAACAATGTTTATAACTTTCAGTCAATTCATGGAAAATGTTTAGAAGTTATTTATAAGTATTTGTAATTCATACTTGCTATAACTTTTTTTTAAAAAAAAAATCGAATCAATTTCTTTGAAAAACTCTCAGTTGCTTTTATCACAAAATTGTTTTCTGTAAAAAAAGAATTGGTGCTTATTATTTTCACGTAAAATAAAGATATTGTACTTATTGTTTTATGTCTATAACCTCATGGACCCCGCGAAATTTTTCATAGACTCCAAATCAGGAATTTCTGGATTAAGTTAAATGCTATTGAGTTTTTACTACTTTGAAATAAAAATGTTTCATTGCTTGTGTATTTTTTCTCTGTAATACTTAATTATTTTATATTAATAACTTTTCATATTAGTTAATTATATTGCAAGATAAAATTTTCAATTTAATTATTTATTATTTATTTATTACTTTTTGCAGCATGATATCAATTCAGAAATTCCCTTGAAGTATTCTCATGTTGATATTGCTTCATCATCTGGACCATTCCCAGGTTTACCAACTGGATCACCAATTCCTGCATTCACAGCTAGTTTTATTTTATAAACCAATTGAATAAATGCAATGACTATTAAAATTTTTGGAATAAGATATTATTAGAATTTTCTTTAACCCCATAACTTCAGAAAATGTGTTATTTTTACAATATCTATTCTCTTTATAAGAATCTATAATTATGATTGTAGATTATAATGGATAATATAATATTCATAAATAATTATTAATAATAATCTATATTCATAATAAACCGTAAATTCAGACTATAAAAAAAAATTGGAAATTTTTAACTATCTTACAGAAATAATTATTCAGAGGTTAAAATTATTTTAAATATTTTTGTATAGAATAAATTTGTATGCACTTTTCATTTATTTTTTAGACCTAATGACAGTAACCAGTAATAAACATGTTTAAAAAAACATGCATAATACAATATTAAATTAAAATGTTTTAGGGGGGAAAAACTGATGTGTATTTTTGGATGATAATGTATGAAGCAATTTTTTTAAGACTGGTTAAACTTATTTAAAGTTTAAAGAGAAGCATGATTACAGTTCCAAAAAAATCTACTCTCTACTTATCTAATCTTGCTTGCTTATAACTTTTAATAAATCACAAAATACAGTTTTATGTGTTTTAATTTGTAGTATTTATTTTTTAAATAGAAAAACTGTTTTATCATGAAAAGTTTTTGTTTTATAAAGAATAAAATAATAATACAAATATCCATAACTTACAAATTAAAGTTTTAAATTTGTACATGCAAAATGATGCACTTTGAAAAACGTTGTATTTTTATCTATTGATATGTATACTTGATGAAAAGATTTATTTATTTGAAAATAAGAAAACTATTTGTAAAGATTATATAGGAGCTAAAATTATTATTCTTTGCTATTCAAAGTAACAAGTTAATAGATTTAATATATTTTAACCAATATGATTCCATAAAATTACTTGTGCCAAATTAGTTTTTCTTTAGTTGTTCTCTCTCCCACTTCAGTGGCATCTAAACCTTATGTAAACTCTTAGACCTGGTATAAACCCATGATATCAGATTGAGAAAGTCAACCTTCGTGATTTATACACATTGGTACATGTTGCTGAAAATAGATAATATAGGTGGGAATTTATTTAATAGCAACATAGACATCTCCTTTGTCACTTAAAATCTGAACCTTTGCCAGACAAAGCAGCTTAATTGTTTCACCTCAAATGTTTTTAGATATGTCTGGAGATCCTAGCATCCAGTATTGTCCTTTAATTAAATTAATGAGAATGCATTGGTGTAGCATGGCGGATGTCGAGAGGGCCATGGCCCCGAGGGGCATACGAAAAGGGACGGCGGCAAGCACCGCGATATTTAAATTCAAAAAATATTTCAAACTCCAAATCACACCCGCCCAATGAAACTGACGTAAACGAGTGAAAGCTTTAATACATGCACAGATGCAGGAAGTTTATTAGTCGCTATGCAATCACATTTGTTTTTATGTTGCTTAGGCTTCTGGCAAACAGTACTGTGTGAAATCCATGATGCTCAAAATTATTTACAAACAGAGGGACTAAATATCCATCAATATGCTCCAAAAATACATGCTTTACAGACCGTATTGGAAGCAAAACGAGAGGATCTCTTGGATGACGCTTTAATATATACTAAAAGTTTATATGTGAAGAGCTTGAAATTTCTTTTGCCCCCCCCCCCCAAGACGAATCTGGAAGAAGCAGTGGCGCACAAGGGGGGATCCGGACCCCCCCCAAAGCCCTTGATTTTTTCCCCGATTGGTTATAATTCTAAGTATATACTATGTAAAATTTAATTAAATATTTGTTATTAATGATTTTGTATTAATTAATGCTAATTATTTATTCAATAATGAGTTTGATGCTATGAGTTAATATGCTTTTTTAAAGCCTGAAGTGATATTGAGCATGGACAAACTTTACTTAGATCAAACTCCTAAAAACATTAATAAAGAATTCCAACTTGAGCGTGTACGTCTACAAGCTTTCGTAGCTGCAACAGACCCAGGCTGTACAAAATAAATCATTAGGTCCAGCTCTCTGGGTTTATTAAAATATATTATTGAGTCCAAACTTGAAGATGTCTCATTATCATAATGTTGAGAATTTTTTTAACATGTGCCATCAGTAATTGCAGTTGTGGGAGAAGCTCCTCTAAGCTAAAATTATTCAAAAATTCTCTCGGATCGGCTATATCCACGTTAAGTCTAACAAATTTAGCTATTCTGGCAATTGAACATGACATACATATTGATACTAACAATTGTATAAAAGATTTTGCTATGAAAAAAACACAAAAAGATCATTTTTAATAAATAAAAATTTAAAGCTTCTTTTTTTACTTTTACTAATTTTCTTGACTAATTATTAAAATAGAGAGGCGGCAAATTTCCAGTCGGCGAAAGCCCACGCTGCGCCACTGTGAGAATGAACTGCATTTAGTGATAGTCCTCTGGACGTGTGGTGTGAGTGACTGAGAGTAATATCAATGTAGCACTATAAAGCAACAAGAGGGCTTTTGGTGACAGACCTAGTAATTTTGAACCTCGGTCAAGTGACGAGGACGACGCTTGAGCTG
>BMAV01012819.1:93973-109708 GCA_019973955.1 Trichonephila inaurata madagascariensis
TCAACTAGCTGTTGATTTATCGATAACGACAAGAGAAAAAAACTAACACCTGGAACCATTTGAAGACGATTTGCTGAAGCTGGATTCAAAGGTTGCAAAGTTAGGAAAAAGCTATAGCACTCAGGAACGAAAAATCCAAAGATACGTTTTGAATGAGCTGTGAAACACCAACACCTTACAGAAGAGGAATAATCCTATATTTTGTGGATTGAATGTGGTTCAGATATATATATATATATATATATATATGTTTTAAGAAAATAGCATTGGAGAGTTCTTATGTATCAAAATATTTGAAAATAACTTAATTCAGGGGCGGCTCTAGGGCCGGACAAATCGGACCCCTGCTCGGGGCGGCAAGTCTAAAGGGCGGCATTTGGATCAAATTTGGAAAATATTTTTTTATGTTACAAAAAATTTGATATATTTTCTGAAATATTATTGGGTGTGAATTTGGCATTTAATTTAATGTATCTTATTTTTTTATTTTGAACTCTGTATGTTTAATGTCAGTTTTCTTTCACATTGAAAGTTGAAGAGTTCGAGGTGATAGTTTATGTTAAATTATGAAATTTGATATGTTTACACATCTTTAACTGGTAACTGTCTCCCCATCCAGGAGTGGGGTCACAATGAACATTCCTTTCACCCATACGATGTCAAAGCACCTTGAAAGAACATAGAATAAGATGACCTTAAAGGGGACAATGGTAGAGTTTTTACTAGATAGAGAACCCACTGATGTTTTATTTTAGTCTTGGGTGTAATTACTCTAAGTTAAAGCAAAAACGCTTGTGATTCCCACCATCAGTTTTCATCAACTTGTGATCTACTCTTTTTCGAAGAAAAAGCTGAAATGGCCGGCTGAAATGGGCTATTTCTTCTCTTACATTTTACTCGCTTGAAATAATAACAGAGGCGTAGCTATCGCCGTATCAGGAGTATCAATGATACGGAGATCCAAGTTTCAGGGGCCCTAAAAAGTGGAAGCAAAGCATCGTAAAATGTAAAGCCCCCCTCCCCCCCAAAAAAGTCCCCAAGGAGTTTGGATACAGGACTCACTCAGGACTACGCCAGTGAATCATAATGGGTAATTACGTGCTTAATTTCGAATTATTTTGAATTTTTACGACAAAATATATGTATTAAGTATATATATTAAATATAATTTTTTGCTTTTGAGAGAGGGGCGTCATTTTCCATTTTTGTCCGGGGCGGCAAAACTGCTAGAGCCGGATCTGCTTAACTAATTTTTTTTAATTTTAGGCACACCTAGTGTGACTTATATGATGTGAAGAACAGGCGAAGAGTACCTTCCGAACTGTATAGTACTTATTATAAAGCTCGTAGGCTTCTGTATTTAGCGATACTTTGGGCGAAATGTTCATCAGTGAAGAGGAACAATGAACTCTAACCGGTATGTAAATGTATTCAAAATGGTATCGGATTCATCATTTTTTTCGTATTTTTGGAGACAAACATAGGTGGTATTAAATCCCAATAGACAATGCAACATGCCATAAATAAATTTAAATTATGAAGAGGTTTAGAAACTATGGTATGTATAATAGGCTCACCCGGTCTCCAGATTTCAACCCCACAGAATAACTTTTAGAATATTGTCAACCACAAGTTCGGGAGTATCCAATTTCTTCAAAGAAAACATTAAAAACATCATGCAGTAATAATGAAACAAAAGAAAATAATCAAAAGCGAATATTGTAAGATATAGCCACAAATAATTAATGCTTTAATTAAGGCTAAGGAGATCTAACCAAATATTGCTTTTTGTAAGTAAAAAATATTACTTTTTTTTTTATCTCAGTAGCTTTATGTTTTTCTCAATATTAAGATATTTTACAAATAGACGATTTTTAGAGGGTACCTCATACTTTTATCCATGGCTGTACAATAAAGAAGTTTCAAATTATGATATTTGACACGCAGTTCAGACTTTTTCAAATACCATTTTTCTTCTAAAATCCAAATTAGAAATATGTAATTCATTAATTCCGTCCCGGATATTTACCGCTGCATTTGATTAGATTGAGGATTGTGTTTACCAGAGAGTATTTGAGACGTCGTGTGAAACTATTCAATTTGTTGCTGTTAAGTTCAGTTGAACCCCAAAATAATCGCTTTGTTATGAATGGAATATTGAAGTGATGTGAACAATCTCAAGTCAATGATTACGGTATAAAAGTATTATCTCTAGCAGAGAGCTCTGTAGTTAGGGCCGCTTTTCCGCTTAGACACGCTAAGCAAGTGCCTATGGTGTGAAAAAACTGGAGGGCGAAAAAAGAGAAAAAATTAAAGTTACAGCAAACGTACCAGCGCCTAGCAAGTCATGAGAGAAGCATTTCTGCTCTCACAAGAGAGTAAACTCTGAAATGAGATCCACTATGGAAAATATGAAAAACTTAACAGTTTGATGTTGCTATGCATTCAAAATGATATTGCGGTGAAAATTGATTTTCTCTAAAAAATCATTCGTTTTTCGAAGAAACCCTTCGTTGTATAAGTACAAAGAATAAGGATGTCGAAAAGTAAAAGACAGTAAAGAGATAAGTGATGGAAAAGATGATAACAAGTTGAAAACAGTTCCTATAATAATGTATACTCTATACTCTAATTGCAAACGATTGCATTAATTTACTGTACTAATTTACAAAAGGGTGGGTGGTCCGTGATGCCGTAAATTATGAAATGAACAGTCGCCCAACCGGTATAGTGGTTAGCGACGCTGACTGCAGTGCCGGGTTCGAATCCCGGAGAAGACATGGATGTGTGTAAATGTATAGCGCCTTTGCGGCATGGGGGTACTCTAAATAGTCGTCGAGCCGCAAGTCCTCTCGTGTGGTTGGTGAAAGGGGAAGAGAGGGGGGAGGGTTTTCTCCCTCTAAATTGGGGTGGAACCGAGCAAAATCGTACTGTCATCGGCATGGTGCTCAAAGCTAAGGCTAAAGACAGGCGTAAAAATTCTAGCCCTTAGCCGCGATGAATTTCGCGGGCCTCGATCTGACTTTGTCTGGCAGGTGGCATTAGAGTCACAACAACAACAAGAAATGAACAAGAGTGGCCAAACCATATCACTATCCTTTCCTTACGACTGTCAATCCGGGACACGGCGGGTCCATAGGTGGTGAAAAATGGAAAGACTATCCAAACAGCAAAAACAAAGAAAGGGAAGAGAGTTGAAGGAAAATCCCCCATCCCCCGAAACAAAACAGGAAAAGTATGAACTAAAGGAAGAAGGGGGGGGCTCTGGAAATAAGGGGGGAGGGCGTAACTATTGAAGTGCCAAGGGCGCCGGGGAGTTTAAAAACGGCCCTGACTGTAGTGCGATGCTAATTTCTTTTTATGAACGTCTTCATATTTTTTGTTCACTTCAGTTTTTTTTTTTTTTTTTTTTTTTGAGAGAGAGAGAGAGAAATTCCTATCCCTAATACGAAATATAAGTAAGCACACTAGTATGTGGTCCTAAAGTACTTTTTCATTGCTTATTAAACTAAATTATTTCGATTCATTATGTGTCATCAAGAATGACAAGATATGTATTTTTCTTTGAGAAATGAAACAAACTTATAGATGATGAAATTTACTACGTAATCGTAAATAAAGACGAACTTCGTGAAGTCATCGGTGATGAAGGATTCTCTGCAAACGACGAAATGATTCCTTCAGATAAATGCTTAATTTCTTCAGGAAATGTTATCAATGACCTCGGACAACGTAATTTTGAAAGATGCGTGAGGTGATGTCGTTGAAGTTGAAAGAAAAAATTATATAAATGACTCGAAGTTCTGAATTGTGGAGATCGGGTTTATTCAATATTTTGAACGTTGTATTATATTCCATTAAATGATTCAAATCTGTACTGATGAATTATATAATTTTAAAGTTAATTATTTATGAGTGTGGGGGGAAGGGGGTTCCGCCCTTTTGTGTTAGAGTTAAGCATTTTAATAGCAGTTTAAGTTATCGTTTATTTCGATGACTAAAGTTTCTTACGCAATAACTTTTCTGAATGTAAATTCTTATTTTTAGTTTTTTAATTATTTAGAAGAATAGTGAAATATTAACACAGAGAAAGATTATGTAACATATTACCCTAACACCGGGATGGGCATTACGTCGATCGCGATCGATAGGTGGACCACCAAGACATTTTAGGGTGACCGCCTTTACTAAGACCTAAGACACGCTTACTAAAAGAAACCAATTTATGGTACACTGATGCCAGCTACATTTTAGAATTGTCTTTTCAGAATCGATGCAAATGTGATTACTTAAGCAAATTATTCGATAAATGTGTAGACGACCCTTGTACCTTCATTGGAAGTGACCCTTAACATGTTCTCTGCCACTGTAGGGGAAAAAATTCCCCACTCGCGCGCCGACTAAAGGGGAGAATAAATGTTGATGATCAGAGCTCTTCCCGCGCTTCCATGGGATTGGGTTCTTGTGTTGACGTTATGTCGAACGATGGCACAGGACTCGGTAGTGATCAAATTAAGTACATACGACGGTTTCACAGATTCATCAATTCACGTATTTTTTCTGCTCAATGCACTGAATACGTCCACGTTCCACGGTCTAGCAGTCGCTCATAGTTGTTCAAGCATTCAACTTGGCAGTTTTGAATTTTTTTTAGTAAAAACACATGGGCACAATCTAGAGTTGTACTAAAAGAGGGTTACAATGTCGAAAACAAGTGTTAAAAAAAAGAAAACGTACAATTTTAATACAGAATGGCCCCACCTACGCAACTGGGTGGACCTTAAAAACATTAGAAATAGCCCGTACCGTGGAAAAGTCCGTCCACCCCTGCCCTATAACATATGGTGGCCGCGGTAGCCGAGTGGTATAGGTATCGGATCGTGGCTTGCCTTGTCACGAGTTCGAGCCCAGTACCACTAATGATCCGCCGTGCAGGGCAGCGATGCACGTTAAATCTGTCGAGAGCTGAAACGTCCTCCCGTTGGTGTGGTGTGGTAGTTAGGAGAGGAGGGGTGCCAGCTCAGGTGTCGTCCACGTCACTTGACCATGGTTCAAAATTACGTGGTCCGTCGCCAAAAGCCCTCGTGTAGCTGAACAGTGTGACGTTAATATTCAATCATCAATCCTATAACATATGATCGTTAAGACTATCTTCTGCTACTATCAAGTCTGTGTAGAAGAGATGATGCACGTTTAATCTGTCAAGGGTAAAACTCCTCGCATTAGCGTTGTGTGGTAGTTTGGACATTGGAATGCCAGCTCAAGTGTCGTGGTTCAAATCACAAAGTCGATCACCAGCTGCCTTCATGTTACTTCTTAATGGGACGTTAATATAGAATCAATCGGTTATCTCCATGATGAAGAATCCCAATTCGGAACATATTTTTAAAGAGAATTTAATCCATTTTGCAAGCTTTTATTTAACTTGAGATGTAATTTGTTCGAGTGGAATCTTACAACTTGATTTTTACCTACTTTAAAAGGTCAGATTAATTCAAAATTCTGCACACTTGTCAAATACCGATGACAATACAATAATTTAAAAATTTTGTTCCCATATAGCAATTAGAGTTAAAAAGATATTAATTAAAAACGTTAAAATGTGCGAATAGTTTGCCCTTGAATGCAGTTTATTCCGCCAATACATCAAAAAAATCCGAAGGGGAAAGATTTTCTACATTTTCTACATTTAAAACTACAATCCTATTTTCCGTATCAAAATCAGACAAAAAAAATAATTCCTGGATCGGAAAGGTCGTTTATTTCGCCACTATAAGGTATAATTTTTTTTATAAAGTAACGATATTTTGCCATTTTTCGATTTTTTTTCTAAAATGAGTCACACAATATTGATGGGTTTTTATGAAAAGAATTTTTCAATCGTTCTGAATGAATTTCTTATCATTGTAATGAATCAAAATTCTGTGCTATAAAGTTCATACTTAGCTCTTTTAGAATCAGTTATTTAAAAAATGAAATACCAAATATATATATATATATATATATATATTTTATAATTTTTCAAAAAGTACTCAAGATTCTAATTAAACATTTAATAACTTCGTCATTTAAAAAAATTATCGCACTAAACTTTTTTCCGGGTATCAAACTCTATTATTCGTAATCTGTCCAAACATTGAAAAATTTGCTTAAAAATTACAGATTTAAAAAAAGTTTTTGTTTTTTCCATCTAATAAACATTTTCCGATGTGAATCATTTTATACAATTCTTTCTTTACAATTTTTGTTTAAAAATTACCTTTGTTTGCTATCCATGTGTGAAGTTTGAAAGCCTTAAAAAAATCATGCTCTTAAAAAGAGTTTAAAACTCCATATGGAAAGTGTGGTTTCGCAAAGTTCACCACTATTCACTTCGCTTCAAGTAATTTGAAGACCAAGTCTACTTCCAACAGCCACATTATTGCGGCTCCAGATATCAAAGTCAAGGAGAAATTCATCAATGAATAATTGATATTTTAAAAAACTAAAAAAACGCGATCTTGTTGAAGATTGAACTAAAAAATGAAAAATAAATTATAGTTTAAAAACACTAAAAAAAAACAAAGTTTTTATAGTTAATTGAACCAAAAAGTAAAAAGATAATTCTTAATATAAGAATAAAATGATTAGCGAGAAAATTGATGTCATTGGGGTAAAAGCGTGGGATGCTCGATATGAATTTTCTTATAATTTCTTACTAATTCTATTACGAAATGCAGAGTTATTGTAAAGATTTAGTACAAAGCACCCCACACACGCTTTAACCACAATAACATTAATTTTCTCATTAATCACTAAGAATTATATTTTTACTTTTTAGTTCGATTAACTATAAAATTGTGTTTTTAGGTTTTTTAAACTATAATTTATTTAAAATAGGTGCATGGGATTACAACATCATATCAATTAATCATATAACTTTTTGAAAATTTCGAAATATTTTACAAATGCGTATTTTTTATTGTCGAAAGTAAATAATCTATCCAACAATACTTTATTGAGGACAAAGGGTATAAAACATTTTATACGAGGAAAAAATAGATTTATTCAAAAAATGAGTGAGTGAGATATAGTAAAATGTTCTATAAATAATTAAATAACATCTAAAGAATAATGAATTTAGAATGTAACACTGGTTTTAGAAGAGTTTCTTCTCTGAAAAAAAATGTTTATGTCCTATTCTTTAGCATCAGTTACGGAGAACTTTAAGTGGATGTTATAAATTCTATAACTTCACACACTTTTCTTGAGTAATCTGGAATGCTAATTTTACTCCCTTGATTTTCGACGGGCTAGAACAATCGTCAAAAAAAAAAGTCACTTTCATAGCTTTTATAGTTTTTACTATAGTTGAATAAATTTGCTACTATTTGCTAAATTTGCTAAAACTTATATATGATACGATATAAATAATAATATTTTATACATAAATTTTATTTTATTATTTATGAAGTATATGGTGTAATTAATGAAATAACTTCTAAAAAAGAATTTTTTGATTATGTGTAAGAGTCGGAAGTGAACCACCTGCTACAGGGGACGGTTAGTTCTCCCCCCTTTGGGGTGTGGAATGCGAAGTATTTATGATGTGGTCGAAGGACGCAGCTGGAGAGGGGACGGAGAATGCTTTTCCCTCCTTGGGGCTTAAGAGGAATTCATTCTATGTCTGGGTGCGAAGGAAAGTAGTTCTGTCCGAGTGTTAGTTAAATTAAGTGTTTTTTCTTTAAGTGTTTTCCTTTAAAATAAACTTTAATATTTAAATTTTAGACCCTCATGTCTTTAATTTATTTCCGTGCCCATTCATTAGAATCAGACCTTAGTTTATGAAATCCATTTTTTAACAAAATAAGAAAGAGAATGATCCAAACAGAGTACACTCCAAATTTCATTCGAATTCAATCATTAATTCTAGAAATATTCAAGAAAGGAAAGAAAAAACTGTTTATATAGAATATATAGTCTAGATCACTGGTCCCCAAGCCTCGGGCCGCCCAAGGAACATTAAATTACTTCCATTTTATTTGCTGTGGTGTATTTCTCTCGGGTTTGAGTGATTTTCCATGGAAATCACTTTAAATACCATGATCAATTTATATTCATTTTTTGGTGTAACTGTATTTTATATTGAAGGCATATATGAATGAAATGAAATAAAAATTATTAAATCAAAACAATCAACATCCCCACACATACGCAGCGGGCAGTTGTAAAATGATCAAACTTTGACCGGTCTGCGGCAATGAAATGGTTGATTAGCACTGATCTAGATTATTTCGTGTAAGCAATTCGCTATCCTCCGTATAGAAAGTATATAAGCATAGTTTCGTATAGAAAGAATATTAGCATTCAAAAACCGTGTTTACTTATATCTAAACTGAACTATTTTTCCACTGTTAATGCTACTGAAAATCGGGTGCGGCTTAGAATCGAAGGCAAATATTTGTTGGATGGGGGAAATTGAGTTTCCACTCCTTTTAAAAAGAAAAATGTAACCATCCATTTTGTCCACTTGCATTGATAACTTATTCTATTCCGCAGCATATCTTCACTAATCAGTTTATCTTAAGCATCATTGTCTGCTCGTTTGGGGGAAATTTTTTTGTATACACTTCTTTTTAATCACCTAAACATCAAAAATATCGGTAATAGTATCAAGACAAATTCACTATGACGCAAGTATGAAAAAGGGAGCCGCGCCCCGCCAATTTCATATGCAGAAAAAAACGGAAACAGAGCAGCGGCTAATGAAAATTTGACACGGAAGAATCAAATACACGTCGATGGCGTAAAGAGAATGATAGAATTTTTGCTTGAAAATGTTCAACAGTCTTTAATAGTTCTTTTACATCCTTCTATAATATATTCTTTCAAATGGATTGGATGACACGGAAGACGACACCGTGGGGAAAAAGGGCCACTCCAGCACCAACTCCTAAGTCAGCTGGGACAATGGGAGTGACGAAACATGATACCGACAGTTTGTGTAATAATAAGTTCATATATGTTTTTAAAAGTTTTTAATACTAGTAAAATAAATAAATTATTAACTTATTATTTCTCATAAATCTTTTTAAAAAAATTTCTCAAGTATCGTTACACAAGTAACCTTATACACAATTTTTTTATTTTTTACATTCGTGAAATCATAGTTGGAAGAAAATTTTTCTTCATCTTTAGTTCCTAAATCTCAGTCAAAGAAGAAAATATTGATGAGTCGAGTACGAACTGGCAGACAAGGGGTAATTAAAAGCAATAAATATATTTTAAAGTATAGTTATTAAGGCGTCAAATATATATATTTTACTCTTCATAAAAAAAGAAGGTAGCAAACGTTGTAAAAACAGTGTTGCAAGAGATGTAAAGTTTAAGAACTGTTGTATTTCATACAAACAAGATACATGTGCTACGTAAAAGAAAATACAAAATTGGATGAGGTCCAATTTTCAACGATGCTAAAAATCCCTGAGAATTAATCTGTATATCTGAAATGTTTTAATATCATGTTTTTCTCTTTTTTCTTTTTTTGACTTTGATTTTTTAGAATTTTTATTAGTGGTATCAAAGTGCAGTAAAATAAGATATTGCGCATTACTTAATAGACTTTTACAATTAAAAATAAACAACAAAAAACATCATTTTTTTTTAAATTTTCTTCCCCCTTTCTTTTTCCTTAAAGCTTTTCAGAATCATTCCATTTTTCAAATTTGTCATAATACTTTGAAATTAATAATAAAAAATATTACAATCCTTTGTCTGTTAAATCTAAAGTTTAATATAAATAAACTCTCTCTCTCACACACACACAATAATAAAAACTCAATAATAATATACTCAATAATATCAACTCTAAAGTTTAATATAATAAAGCTCATGTTTGAAATCCATTCCGATTTTGATTCAGAGGAGTGCCTCACTTTTGAATTGGCCGCGGTAGCCTAGTGGTCAAGGAAACGGACTCGTGGTTGGCGTGTCATGAGTTCGAACCTGCTGAACATGAGTTGTCCTGCTGAAGACCTGCCATGCAGTGGGTGCCGATGAACGTTAAATATGTTGAGGCTCAAACGTCCTCCCGTTGGTGTGGTGTGGGAGTGCCAGCTCAACTGTCGTCCTCATCACTTGACCATGGTTCAAAATTACGAGGTTCGTCGCCAAAGTCCTCGAGTAGCTGAACAATTGCGACGTTAACATTCACTCACGCTTTTGTATTCTGAACTATTCTGAAGAGTGTAATTTAATAATATTTTTTTATATTAAAAATATAGAAAAACTCTGCTTCCTTATATTTTTAATTACATTATGTGTCATTTTAAATTCTGATCTTCAGGATTTTGAGATCAATTGAGTTACAATGAATACTTTAACGTTCAGAAATTTAGCGTGAAAAAAAGTGTATATATGTATATTCTGGTTGTGGATAAAATATGGACATTCATACATCAAACTGCTTCACAAACAAGTCAGACGGGAGCCTCACTTTACTTTAGATTTTGGGCATTGTAACATCATGATCCGAATAATTTAAATCTCCAAATGTTATTACAGGACATTTTCTCTGATAAACGGGAAACTTCGAATTACATCCCCGCACTGCGGGGGGGGGGGGCCCCGGATTCTAGGGAGCCCAAAGCCTGACTGACGCAAAATATGTACCTCTTTGGCCCGAAAACCTAGCTTTGCAGAAGGGCCTAATATTCTCCGTTATGCCATTGGACAGCATTACTATGTTATGTCCGTCGTCTATGTCAAGACCTAGGCCTACCATCATACACCATCACTACTCGTTTAGTTGAAAGCCGGCAGCGGTTCGAGTCTGTTGTCACTCTAGTTCAGTGGTGCTGCAGTCGCTTGTTTTCAAGTGTATATAGTATTCCTGTCTGTCTTGTTTGTTTTGTAAATAAACGTCTGTCTCTCATCTGAGTGGCTCGTTTTTCTCGAGTGTCCGCAGCCTTCTGACAGGTAAGACCTTATTTATTCCATTTTTAAAGTAAAATATCGAAATGAATTTTTCAAATACGATAACGAATGAATTACGAATTTGAACATTATTTTGATATTGAACTTGAATTTGAACAGAGTCGTTTTGTGCCTCGGGTTGTGAATATTAACGTCGTACTGTTCAGCTACTCGAGAGCTTTTGGCGACAGACCTCGTAATTTTGAGCCATGGTCAGGTGGTGAGGATGACACCTGAGCTGGTACTCCCCTCTCCTATCTTCCACACCACCAACAACGGCAGGACATTTGAGCCTCGACATATTTAACGTGAATCGGCCTTCTCTGCACGGGGGATTTTCAGCAGTATCTTCATGAGGCTCAAACTCATGACACGCCGGCCACAAGTCTGTTACCTTGATCACTAGGCTGCCGCGGTCATTTTGGGGGCCACCTTTTGGATAAATATTTGACAGCGCGTGCTATATACTGTTAAGGGGCCAACGCATGCTGTATACCAGGGCCTCAAAAAATCTTTATAATAAGTCCAAGATATTGTTGAATAAAACGAGGGATTATTTTATGAGCAAAAATGCGCAATGTCAAAGCAAATCAACCTAAAAAAACTGTTACATTTGCAGATAAAAGAATTACGTTATGAGATTAAGAGAACGATTGATGAGAATATTACAAGCAACAACAGTTGTTTAACACGTAAATATGAAATATTATATCCTGACGAATTTGAAGTGCAATACCGGGAAAACTTTCACGAACGATGCTCCAACTGTTCGAGTATTATATTCGAATAAGTTCATTGTATAACAAAAATATTTTTATCTCAATATCGTCTCCGCGACTGGTAATTCTCTAAATCCAAAAGAGTCTAGGCTTAGGACTGTTCGAACTGTTACGTATATAATGTCAGTTAATGACAGATCGCGTGATATCCTGATTTGTTACAACAGTGCTTGGTGGTGCCAACGCGTTAGTTGATGCAATATGTTTTGGTACAAAGGTTCTACTGCCGAGGTCAGATTTCATGTGAACAGTGTTAACGCATCCAAAAATAGCTCCCCCACTAGTTTCAATGTTTATAACTTTCTGCAAATTCACTCCGCATCAATATCAATATTGAACTCAGCTTTTCTTCTCACTGCGTCGTATTCATTCATATCAAGATAAACAAATAGACTAGACACTCATTGTTGATATTAAACAAGAAGCGACAAGAGGCTGAAGAGTTTACAGAATTTTCCGAAATTTATTTTGTATAGAATTCTACGTTTGTTTTAAACAAATAATATACAAGACCCAGTCGATTGAGGTAAGTACTGAATTCTTCGGAAATATTGTTTTAAAAAGTATTTTTTTTTCCATCAATATTGTTTTTACTCTTTTGTGAAGTTAATTGAGAAAAGTTATTTCTGAACAATTTATGCTGCAGCTTGGGTTTCATTGCGTAATCCCGTTTATTATTTGAACAGAAACTCTCCTCCCAAAGTTTTAGAAAATATTTACAAGTAGCAGATTCCAATTATAATACAATATAAGAAAATTATTAGGAATAAATAAGTGAGACGAGACATTTATCGTTCAAAACGTAATTAATTTAGTCAGATCATTTCGATAGAATACTTTTAAAAAGTTTCCCTCTGTTTCGTATGTTCTGAAAAGAGATGAATTTTAAAATTTATCTTTAGAAAGCAACTTTTAAAACTAAATCTCCCAGCAACAAAATACTGCGCGTTAAAACTTCCGCCAAATAGAAATAAAGGGTTATTTTCAGTTTAAGACATCCTATACAAGTTTGAAGAACTTCTAAAAAAGTGGAATGTTTGTTGAATTTATGACCAAAGTGACGTGAAGAGACAGAATATAATCGTTTGGTCTACGGTTCTATGTTGGGCCATCATGAAATTCGGTTATTCTTGTTATTCGTTTAAAGTGTACTTTCCTCCCGGAAGTCATCTGATGGGATAATAAATTATTCTAAAAAAAAAAAGTCCCTTAGAAATGCCCTTGAACAAGATTTACTTTTGGAATACCTATTCAGACACTTCCTAAGGTGTCTAACATGCTTCAAGGAGAAAACTTTCTCTTTCGTCTCTGTTATTCAAGGAAATAAATATTTAATGGCACAATTTTATTCCAACCATAGATGATGTTTGGCTGGAAGTCTGTTGCTTAAAATAACATTCTGATTTTGAATACGTTAACAATGTGAATAAGATTAAGTACGGTATTTTTAACGCACGATTGCTCCGAGGCAGTATATTTTCACTTAAGCTCCAATAGCTAAAATGCATATAATCATTTCATTTTTTTACATTGAGAATTTTTCGAAAAGCAAAAAAATTTAGGATGTATGTAATTACAATTGAAATGTGTACTTTCGAACTGAACTGATTTGAGCTAAATGTTAGACGGGTTATATGTGATTTTAAAATAAAATGAGTTCAGAACGGATAATCAGTACCAAAAACTCCTACTGATGCCTACGTGTTGCTGAGTTCCTGCCAGATTATATATAATATCGGAAAAATTCCTATTTTGTTTTTTTAAACGCTTATATATGGAGAATGTCTTTCTCATTTCAAAAGTTTTAGCAAAGATTCTTAAATAAATTTGGTCTGCAAGTATATACTTTCATTATCAAAATAACATACGTCTTCTTGTCAATTAACTTAAGTTATTTTCCTACCATGATTTTTATTGAAAGCGAAACTTAAAGAAATTAAATATTAATATTAAAAAGTAGCGCACAATTTTTTTGAAAAAAATAAAAATAAAAAAACGTAAATCCCTTATTATTTAGATTTTTCCCTTTTTTTTTTATTTTGTGGAGCCAACTTTTTATCAAATTTCCTTTCCGGGTTTCGACTTATTATTTTAGTAAGTGATGGTATATTAGTTATAAAAATCCTACCGTTTCAGGAAACTGTTAGGTTATTTAATATAATAATCGCATTCAATGATTTTCTTGGATAAGTTTTATTTTTCATTTAAGAATACGCATGTTTCATGCATATAACTGTCTATTTTTCACATAATAAGGATGATTTTCTCTAATAAAAATATGTGCCTAATTTTTTTTTTTTTTGAGTTTGCATTGTTGATTTAGAAGTGTTTAGGGTGTTTTTTTTAAGCAGAAGATGAATTTCATGCATTTTCTTCATACTATATTTCTTTATTCACTAAATGATATTAACTTTGGGATGTAGATTTTCACTATTTTTGCATGAATGCTTACGCATAGTTAAGCAAATTTATTTAAGATTATCTAGTTCATTTCCTGTACTGTGTGTTACTATCAATAAACTTAAATGATAGGAATCTGATTTCAATAATTAAAAATGATTGTCTCTAACAAATTATTTTAATTGAATTATTACTGTTGAAAAATCACATTTTTACGGATATTTTATATTTCAAATTGTAATTTCTGTACAATAAAAAAATTGTGACTATTATTTTTTTTTTATGAAATTCACAAATTGATATTTCTTTCCATTATTTTTTTTGTAAAAAAGGGTTACATGTTCATTCCGCGTGTACCGTATGAATACCGTGCCGTTCGGATCGATATATTTCATGCAACCATCTAAAAATAAAAATTCGTCAAAAGTAGGTAATTTATTTTACATATCCGAGAAACAAGGGCTGTCTTTAGGTAGAAGCTTGAATTTCTTGGATGATGCAAGAATCGTAACCCTGAGAAGTTCAAGAGCCAGGCTGCAAAGTGTATAAAAAATACACAAAAATAATTTAAACGTTGAATTAAAACAAGTAATATAAAAAAAAATTAAGTCAATTCTTACTTAATTTAACAAAGAAAAATTTTATTTTAGCTACTTTTTATTAAATAGTTACAATTAATATAAATATGTATATACATATGATAGAACCACAACAGTAAGTGGTAATTAATTTTTATTATTTATCATTAAAGTATCGTATTGTCATCCAAAACAATCGTGTACATAAAATTTCAGTTCAACGGAATGCTTTAAAAAGTGAGAAAAAAAAATCTTTTGAAGCTTTGATCCAAGTCGCTAAAAATGAAACCAACGTGGCTCTAACTGTAATTCTTTAAATAATTAGCTTCAGTCAATTAATTTTAATTCATTATAATTAAATTTTCGTATTTTTATCCTAAACAATAGTGCGTAGAAGATTTCAGTTCAAATGAGCCCTTTAAAATGTGAAAAAAAAAAACCTTTTCGTTTTGACAAAAGTCGCCAAAAATGATGCCAACGTGGCTGTATTCGTAATTCTTTGAATAATTAGTTTTAATCAATTAATTTTAATTAATTATAATTAAATTAATGTATTGTCATCCAAAATAATCATGTATATAAAATTTCAGCTCAATTGAGCGCTTTAAAATGCATTTTATTAACCACTGAAAATTCCACCAAGATAAATAAATAAATATACAGAGAGTGTGAGCTAATAGTAGGAATTGAAAAAAATATTAAGTGAGTTTCGAAAAACTCTTTCAAGGTGCAATTTACCATCATATATTTTATTACGCCAAACTTGCATTTTCATTTGGCTGGCTTTTGCCATTGGACCTAAAAACGGATTGAACACATTTAATTTCATCAACTACTTATTTGTAACATCCCGAAATATGTATTCGCAGCATCGTTCATTGAGAATAACGAATTCATGTTTATTAATGAACCGTGTGTTACCTTGCGGCAATCAGTGAATAAACTCGATAATGATTGATCTCACAGTAATGCGGAATCAGTACGTAGTTGGGTTTTGAATAATACTTTTTGATGATCGGGCAACA
>BMAV01012819.1:110108-121085 GCA_019973955.1 Trichonephila inaurata madagascariensis
CACCCTTTACAACGTTGACCTAAGACTCAGCTAAATTACCAAAAAAAGAAAGAAAAAGAAGGTTGATACAAAGAAATAAATAAAAAGTATACTGATTTTTTTTTACGTCTTGCAATAGCCTTGACTATATTTCGTAACAATCATTTTGTAGTAATTTTCAACGCAGACTATTTAGGATTTTCACGGTTCTTTAGTTTGATGTTTTACCATTCATAAGCTATCGAAGATATTATAGTTCTCCATCACGATTTTGTTGTGTTGCTACGTAAGCATGCGTTCGACAACGTGTTTTTAGAACAATCAAGTGCTCATCCAATCGTATATATTTGCGTGTATATTTTCGAATTTTGAAACAAAAGTTATGAATTATAAAACGCACGCCACTGAGCATGATTTAGAATAGAGTTCTGCTGTAGGAAATGGATTTTTTTTATGGTATTTTCAACAATTGCCCTTTGTCTTGAGCTGTACAAACAACTTAATTTTTTTTTGTATTTGCATCAACAGTTTTATTTATTTATTTTACATTTTAAGGGAAGATTATGGTATTGTTTTGTAATTTAATTCATTTCACGAAATTCGCGAAGTGGGATATCCAAAATGAATTATTTTATTTCTATGTTTGTTGTTTTAGAAGTCCAAGTTGTGTGAGCGGGATTGTTAAAAATTTAACTAGAAATTATATTTTGTTAGTCAAACATTTTTTTTTTAAATCTCATTTAATTGTATAAATCAGCGTTTCTCAAACTGTGGGGCACGCCCCCTAGGGGGCGTGATATTTCCAACAGGGGAACGCGAGCATATCGAAAAATCGAAAATAAAAGATTTAAAAAGTTATTAATTTACTGATGGGAATCAAAATAAAATGCATTTTGAGATAATAAAAAATACTCATTTACAATGATATAATATACTTATGAATGCATCATTACTGCACGATGTATTTGATAATTAATTCAGCAATACTATGTTAAGAGCAAGTTTAATAATTACTAGTGACTCCCATGGGCTTGTGTTATACAAAATTATTTACAAAATTTAATACTTATTTTGATAACTTGTGCGGGGTTTATGATTAAAATCGTATTGTAGCTTTAACCTCAAAGTACGTTATTATTGAATTCGATACAATGTTATTGTATGGAAGGGGGTGCCACGAAAATTACGATTGAAAATTGGATCGCAAATATTGAAAGTTTGAGAAGCACTGGTTTAACTGACAATGCCCATGGTGTATCGTAAAAATGCTATCTACTTAATTTGAAACAATTATTGTTCATCAGTAACTGTGCAGTGAAAATTTTTCGAGATTTTTCAGTATTTTCTCGCTATACGTAGTGAAATAACAACCGAGAAGTTAAAGAAAGTAAACTGTGATAAGTTTTAGTATTTTAAGCGTTGAAAAAATACCCCCCTTCCTTTGGAATTAACAAAAGTTGGTATAAATAAAAAAAAATTAATGACAAAAAAGGTCAATAGCAAAACAGGTATTGACCACACAATCTTTTTATAGTTAACTCTACATTCTGCAGCTTCAGTAAGCATACGAAGTGTTTCATGCCCTTACATTGTATCCATTTAAATTTCTGTTTTAAATGGCATAACTTTTTTTAAAGAAAAACACATTTGAAATTTCTCCTTTGTTTTGCACATTTTTTCTATTTATACTGACAAAGAGTTTATTTATTTACTTATTTATTTTGCTAAGTGTTTCAAACATAATTACCGTAATATCCGGCCTGCAGGGCAGCGATGCACGTTAAATCTGTTGAGAGCTGAAACGTCCGCTCGATGGTGTGGTGTGGTAGTTAGAAGAGGGGGTGCCAGCTTAGATGTCATCCCCGTCACTTGACCGTGGTTCAATTTATGTGGTCCGTCACCAAAAGCACTCGTGTAGCTGAACAGTGCGGCGTTATAATATTCACTCACTCACTCCCTCATTTATATATATATATATATACACACACAGGGAGAGAGTAAACAAAAAGGAATTGAAAAAAAGAAAAATACGTTTTGTAAAATGGAATAAACATTTCTCCTCATTACTATTTGTTCAATATTAATATTCAATATCAAGGGGAAAGACACCTTTAATAAGTTTTTAATTTGTTAGGCGGAATACTTTCAATATTGAGAGTTATTTATTACAGTACTTACTTCCTTAAACGTCGACATTAAACATTTAGAATTCTAAGTTTAAGAATTGGCTTTAGTATTTAAACAATGCCTTTAACTTGATCATTTTAAAATTTTTATTGCACAAAAAGTTTACAGTTATTAATTTCGGGATATTCTACTTATAAATTAAAACTGGATTTTAATGATAAGAAATAATAAACAAGTTTATTTACAAGTTTGAAAAAAGAAAATGGCTGCATTTTATTTACTGTTAAAATTACAAGAGGGAAAGATTTTGTTGATGTACTTGCTCATGTTGAAGAAAATTCTAGTTACTTTTTAATTGTTGTGTTTCTAAAATACCTATCATGCTCAATAATTTATATTTTTTCAACAATATTTATGGGGGTTTTTATATTAAGTTTGAAATAGGAATACACAGTACAAGTTCTTTTCGAAAACTCTGGAAAAAAAAAATTTGAATTAAATGTTTTAAAAATTGCTTAGCCATTGAGATAAGATTTATGTTTTCTCCAGTCAGTTAAATACAAAATACTATAGTGACTTTATTTACATTTCGACTGTTAGAATCTAAATATTAATGCAGATTTACTCTTTCATGAACAATAATAAACAAATTTTAGGAACTGTTTAATAAAATATTTTTTTAAAAAATGAATGTGAGCTTTCAAACACTGTGTTAATTACATATTTTTTTCGAGAAAAAAAAAAGAATTAGAAAAAATTCTTCCTACATATCGCTAAACATTGAAATTTTAATTTTTTTTTCTTTTTTGTATATTTTTCTAGGTATAAAATTATGCGTTGAAAAATATACAGAAAAAAAAGATAAAATATACATAATAAAACATATACAGTAAAAATACACATAGAAAATAAATATTACAAGAAAATTGAAACAAATCCAAATTGGTTGAAACTACCAGTTGACTATTGAGATAAACCATGTTAGCGAATTTTGAATATGTTAGTTTTACATTTGAATATGTTTGTTTATGCACAGAGTTGAAAACTCTGTATCAGTGGTTACCAAACTTTCTGTGCCCACAGAACCCTTTTTTCAATTCCTACTATTAGTTCACTTTCTCCCTATATATATATACATATATATTGTTCAAATTTTCAATCGTTAATATAATACTTTTTATTCATCCCCTGAAGTTCAAATACATTTTTTAAAACTTGTAGTGGATGGCACTTGATGTTAATACAACTTTTTTAAATATTAATTAATTAATTAAATTTTATTTTTTAATTTTAAATTTATTCTGCGTTATTTCTGACGAAGTTACAACTAGCTGCAACAGATGGCATCACTCAAGTTCAAATATATTGTTTTAAACTTGTAGGGGATGACATGATGTTGATGCAGTTTTTTCAAATATTAATTCATTAACAGGGCCGATTTAAGCTCATTTTTGGGCCCTGGGCGCAGACGATCTACAGGCCCCCTTGGCACTGGAGGATCGAAATTTATAAACAAAAAATCTGATTAAGTCCAGATTATTCAGGCCCTGGGTCCCTGGGCGTCCGCTCCAAGCGCCCAATGAATAAACCGGCACTGTTCATTAATTAAGTTTAACTATAGTAAAAATTTTCTTTGTTGAACTAAGTAGGAATTGACTTTAAAATTGTTTTTTATAATACTTGTTATATACCAAGAAACTTGGCCATGATACCCGAAGTGGTGAATTAACTCTATTTCAATACATAGTAGAAAAATGATAGTAGATTTAGTAGAGTGTCCTGTTTTTAATCATCATTGCATCATCTTTTTTAATTCATCTCGTTTAACCATATCCGACTTGGTGGGGGACCCCCTACACCATAATCTATATTTTTATCGGATGTTTTACATGTGTGCACGCATGCATATATGTAATATATATATGTATGCATATAAAGTAATATATATTGTTAGAATTTTAATTTTTTAGCAAGTGTTGGGTGCATTTTAGTCAGAATTGGCTTTTGTGCCATGAAACGCACGCCACAATCACTCACTCACTCACTCACTGTTCGTGTTGTCCATACACCCCTACGGGCCTTTTAAACCAATGATCCCCATTTTTTAAATTTTTTTTTATCACCGCGGATTGGTCAGCGATTGATAATTTTACCAAGGTCCATTGAAGGACAGCTGGGGGAGGGGATGGTCGCTGAATGTTTATATTTTAGATTGTTTTGTTTTAATAATTTCAATTTTATTGTGTATTTAAACATTTCTTCAAAATAAAATTTAGTTACACCATAAAATGAATAGAAAGTGATAGTCACACAAAACCGAGAGAAATACGCCGCAGTAAATAAAACGGAAATAATTTAATGCTCCTTTGGGCGGTCCTGTACCATTTGAATCACGGATCAGCACCGGTCCGCGGCTTGGGGGTTCGGGACCACTGTCTTAAACTGTCACAAGGATACCCAGGGAAAAACCTATACTCTGTATCAGGGATGGCGAACCAATGGCACGCGTGCCATTGTTGGCACGCGACACAATTACTTAGGCACATCAACGATCAAAACGGTTAGTATTTTAGTTCAAAATAACAAAGTTCACTGTGAAGTATTACGAATAAACACGAGTGATCAGTCGCGTTTTTACAGACATATGCCAACATTTCAAAGAATTGAATGTAAAGCCTCAAGACACAAATAAAAAATATTATCTTCAAGAGGGATCTCAATGTTTTTGACGCTAATTTGCATGTTTTCAGAAACGATATTATTACAAGAAACTCTACTAGTACTTCCCGAACTTGAAAAAAATCAGACGAAGAAAAAGTTATTCAAGAACTTATTTCCATAATTATTATGTAACCTGATGTGACTTCATTTGACAAACTGAACTTGACCCAATTCTATTGGAAGAAATTGAAGAGTTTGAAATTCGACTGTGTTTGATTTCCTGTCTAGTTCAATATGGATTCAAAAATTTATTAAAACAAGAAAAACGCTGGAATTGATTGAAACAGAAAATTAACAAGCAATATAAGTAAAAATGTCAGTAAAGAAATTTTGGAAACATGGAATTGGATTCCAGATACATTTAACTCTTTGAAGAAGCTGGTTCATGCTTTTTTAACCATATTTTCATCTACCTATGCCCGAGAATCATTATTTTCAGATTCAGCATGTATTCTGCTAAAAGTAACATTTTGCAATCCTAATGTAAGTTATTTGTCATCTGATCGGCAACAACAGAAGTCACACTAATATTACTTTAATTTGAATTACACGTATATCCAAAACATTTACTGCTATACAGTGCAAAATGTATTTTTTAATAGTAAATAGAGAGTTTTGAGTGGTTAGCATTTAATTTAATTATTTTCCCAAAAAATTATTTGTCGGCACGTCTATACCCCATTAAACACTTTTTTAGAAAAAATGGCAAGTTGATCCAAAAAGGTTCCTGCTCTATATAAAAATCTAGAAATTAACCAGAAATATGTGTTGGATCAAATTTATAATTTAAGGTAATTTATAATAATTTTTCTGCTACATGCTTACATCTGAAGAATTCCAAAGCACACAATCTTTTGAGGATAAAAGAGAGAAGAGAAGGGGGAAAAACACTTTTAACACATCAAACCATTTCTAAATGTCAAAAGTGATTTCTCCATTCATGTTTTCTCTTTCCTATCAAGATAAACGCGAACTTCAACAGAAAGATTGCTTGAATTGTATAAAATTCGATTTTATCTGATAGTCATCACCCTCTCAACTGTGATGCGCGTATTTTTGAACGCAGTAATTCTCAATATCGAATAGAAACATCTTGAAATTATACGTTCAGCTGAACGGGTGTTGTTGGTACGTTATTCTTCTTATACTTTCAACATTTCCAAAGATCATGGATCTCCAGAGTAGATAAAGGAAGAGGAGAAAAAATCGCTTACAATGCATACTTTCAAATGATTAATCGTTATTTTGAAGATGTATGGAAATTTCATTGTGGTGTATGTTTTTGACAAATTGTTCAACGGGCTTTTTGATAAAGTAGTGAATACATTTTTTTTTTGTTTTAACCGTATTCAAGCTCGTTGATACATCTGTCAAATTAATGTGGCAAAAATAATTCTAGACGTTACAAGCTGCAACAGTGGGTGACCTTCAGGAATTTCCATTCCAGAATTGCATTCGCTGAAATAAAAAAAAAATAAATACCATTGAAGGATGCTTTTTGTAGTGTTTGAGTGCTACAATGTGACATTGAATCCGTGTTTTTATGCAGCGGTTAGGGCAGTTTCCTTCCATACATTGATACCAGTTTTGGGAAGATAAATTTATCTTTGTAGTGTAGTTCATTTTAAACTCAATACTAAATATTTTGTTGTATTAAATATTATGCAAAATAATTTGTTGATTGCTAAAAATTTATTTCACCAGCTGGTATACCCGTTCTTTGCACGGGTAAATTGAAAAATGAAACGATACAGATTGAAGGATAAAGAAGTTTTTAATGAGTTAATTTTACGTGAGTTGTAAATTAAACAAACAAACAAAAAAAAGCTTTTTGCATATCTCAGCTGAACATTAAAAAAAAAAATATTTGTTAAATTTTAAGTCTGTAGATCTAATAACTGCTAACAGGGGGATTTTTTATAACTCCCCGTAACTCTCTTGTCAGTCGATTTTTGAAAGCACCTTCCTAAGTTGATCCTTTCTCAGCAAAAGCAACACATTGTTACAAATTTTGTGTAATGAACGCTTAAAATAGTGTAAATAATTTCTATCTGGAAGTGTAATACGTTAATATTACTTTCTGTTGTACTAATTTTATGTTAAAATCTTGCCGCCACCTCTCCCTTCGAAATATAGTTTTATTATGAAATAAAAAAAAAAATAGTGATTACGCTGACAAAGGAATAAATTAGTAGCGAGTGCGCACTGAGGCATGGTGTAGACAAAACAAACAGGGTAAGTTTTGCTTCACACAAAAAAGATAGATACATGCTGTCGCGGGCTTTTTTGCAGATGGCAGATTTTTTTCCTACTTTCTTGACAGTTATCATTATATTTTGGAAACTTCACACAATATCTTTATAAATTATAGCCTATGTGTTATTCTGATGTATAAGCTATATTATTGTAAAGTTTCATTAAAATCCATTTTATTGTTTTCCGTGAAAGAATAACAAACATCCATACAAACTTTCATGTTTATAATATTAGTAAGGATAGTTATGTTCAATTTTTTTTAAAACATACTCTCAACCTTCCAACAATAATTAGTACTTTGCACAGGCTCACACAAGGGGTGGATGAATTCGGATTCCCCATCGTCCTCTATTTTTTTATTGATTAGTAATCCTATGTCGCGTCAGACTGACCACCTGATCGGGACATTTGCTCATGCACCTCAGTGCCCAAGGTCATGAAAACTGAGATGGGCGCAGTAGGCTTTGGCCCTCATGGACTGTTGCGCCATATGTAACGTACAATTTAAT
This sequence comes from Trichonephila inaurata madagascariensis, assembly GCA_019973955.1. Taxonomy (NCBI): domain Eukaryota; kingdom Metazoa; phylum Arthropoda; class Arachnida; order Araneae; family Nephilidae; genus Trichonephila; species Trichonephila inaurata. The sequence continues at coordinate 117,701 of BMAV01012819.1, forward strand.
TAAGTATTGGTTATTAATGATTTATTTTATTAATTAATGCTAATTATTTATTCAATAATTTATTTTTCACTGTTTTTTTTTGTACACAACAATCCACAAAATCAAAAGAACATGTTTGGCGGCGTATTGGGGTATGATACAAGAAAGGTAGACTTTCCATCCTGGATCTCCCCCCTTTCTTGAAAAATTCTTGTGTGTGCCACTGGTGCTTCGTATATATATCTATATATATATAAAGGAAAACAGAACTATTAGATCTACAGACTTGATATTTAGCAGTAATGCTCCTTTCGTTAGCAAACGTTTCTTTTATTAAGTAGAGATTCACTAACAAGGGATTTTACAGAAATCCACCTTAGGAAGGAGGTGCTGAGGGCTATGGGAATGTAATAGATTAAAAAATTCCCATTTTCAAACTACTACACTACGAGACTTTAAATTTGATAAGCGTTATTCTTCTATACTCTGAGTAATCCTCTAAGAACAGGTTTTGTGGAAATTCCCCCCCCCCCCTACAAGCGAGGCTACGAGGCATTACGGAAGCAGGAAGCATTATAGATTTTAAAAAATTCCAATGCTTAAACAATTGGATGTGCAGACTTCGAATTCTTCAAGCATTTTTTTAGTAGATATCTGCTAAAAATGGAATTTCAGGAAATCAACTCCGAGGGGGGGGGGGGGGGTGCAGGAGTATAAAAGATAAATATAATTTTATTTTAGAAACTGAAACATTCTGTTCTTTTTAAGTCAAGAAACGAGGACGATAAGAATATTATTTAATACCATCCAAAGCTTAATACAAGGATTTTTTGATATCAATAACTTAAAAAAATTATGTATAGTCTGATAATGTCATGAAATATCCAGCGAAGCGGGTAAGTAACAGCTGGTATATGTGTGTGTTGTGTGTATAAGACTCTAATATATTATTAAATGTATATCATATTAAGGCCTTATTATTAGCGTATTAGTGATCATATTAATTCATCCAATTATATACACATACAAAAAGAAAGAATATTTTATATTGTTTTATTGGTGTAGTAAAAAGTGACTACCAAATATTACTACTTTATGGAGATTTACCCTCCTTATATACTCTGATAAAAATACGAATCTTATCTTCACAGAGCATTGATATTATTGTGTTTTCTTGAATTGTTATTAAAAATACTGATTCTTCTGAAAGGAAGAATAGCACATACAGAGATAACTAAATAAAATTTTTCAATACTGATATAGTATACAAACCTATTTTTTAGGTTCTTGCGAATTACTATATAAGTACGTTCTTCAACGATGTTCAATATATTTTTTTTTTTCTTTACTTAAATAGTTCAATGCTCGAGCTACTTAAAATTTCAAATGAAGAGTTCAAAGAAAATCCGGTTTGCGAAATCTAGTGAAAAAATCGGAAGTTCAATTTTGTGTTCGCTTAGAAATTTTTATTTTCATCTTCACAAAGTTAGTAAATAAGACGTGTATTATCTCTGATTAGTGTCGACTGATTGGTAGCTAAATTTATTTATTAAAAATAGTTTTTTGAAAATTCAAATACTGTTGGACCCCGATTAAGCGAATTCATCGGGACTGAACAATTTGTTCGTTAATTTGGGGTTATTCGTTATATCGGGGCTCAAACAAAGTAAAAAATTTTTTAATTCACCTTTTTAAAATTTTATAAGCAACTACACAAAAAAATATCCATTAATAAATAATTACGCACTTTTTATTCAACAGATAAAAATACTATTAGTAAATTACAACTAATACACTTATATATGTTGACTAAATAAAAACTAGGTGAAATAAAATAATGTATAGAATAGAATATTTAAAATTAAATCTAACATTAGGTAAATTATATAAGACTAAACTAAAATTAAGTTTACAGCATTATATAAAGAAAAACTGAAAATGTTTTAATACATAGGATGAATTACAGTATAACATAGAGAGAGAGAGAGAGAGTGTGTGTGTATTTATTTATTTTCCAACTATAAAATACCTAGAATGTGTTGTGTCTGTAAAGTTCTATTGTGCCGAGGGAAGAAAAGGAGGAAGTTTCTTGAACTATCCTGCTACTTGAAGCGTGGTGGTACAAAATATGTATCGTCTATTTTTTAAAACTTTGGACACCCTTTATTTGAAAAAAGTGTTTAATATTATTAATGAGTACCAGCTTTTGTTCAATGATCGTAGTTTTGTGAGGTTTATCTAAAATATTTGTAATTATTCCCCTCTAATCCATTATTTTTGTCAAAAATTCAGCGCATGAAAGAGTTAAAACGTATAACAGACGACGATTACGATACCAATGCGAAATCGTGTGCTACGAACTCATTCATTAACGTTAATGACAAAACATTGCAATTGTTGCCAAGTTTTTGTTATGACGTCACAACTTAGATTAAGTTACTGCGAATATCACTGAATTTCCTACGACTAAATGAGTATTGTGTCATTATAAAAGTTTATTTCGGAGTGGTTTGTTAACAACACAGAAATACTAAATTTATTTCTTTTTTTGATGTCACTGATGAGCCAAACTACGTAGGTATGAAGTCAATGCATGCTTACGAATTTCAGCCAGTGGAGCCATATTGCAAATTTATTAGTATTTAAGAATTATTACACAATAATCAAGATATGCAATGTTTTAGAAGAGCATAAAATTCAAAATTCATAAAATCCATTCACCTCGCTACATTTGTTTATAAAACAATTATTCATCCATTACATAAATAAATGTGCAAGCTTTACTCTAATTACAACGGATGATTAAATTGACTTTTTTATAATTCTGTTTACTTTCAAAAGGATCGTTGATCTATTAATTTAATCAGAATAAAATTAAAAATTTATCCACCTTTTTTTTAGCGTAAAATAGTTCAATTCATTTCTTTGCTCTTCGTTTTGAAGGAACATTGGTATCAGATCCACGAATTTTATAAGACATGAAGAAACATTTTTATTTTTTTTTTTTTTTTTATTCTTTTTAGTATATTATCGAGTTTCCAATTCTTTAATATTTTTCACTTTATTACTTTATTTCATAAATATCTTGCAATAAAAAAAAAGGAAAGATATACTTGTCTTTCAATTTTATACGACTTTATAATCGACATTATCTTTCGAAATCAGTACTAAATTACAGGGCATATTCAAAATTTTGATTAAGTTGGGTATTGTAACATTCCATTGCAAATTATTGGGCATAAAGTCAATTTTTATTTTTGAAGATTCTTTATGTAAAATCTCAAAACTTCGCCCTTCATTTCAGAAAAACTTTTAGAAGAGAAAATAATAAAATAATTTAAGAGAATCGATTTTAAATAAAATTTATTTTCAGAAACTCAGTTCTATTAAAGATTAGGCAAATTAT
>BMAV01012819.1:125174-164006 GCA_019973955.1 Trichonephila inaurata madagascariensis
TTTCTAGCTAATTCTTATTCAATTCACTTCCTCCAAACGCCCTTTGATTTGAACCCGGACCAATGAAAATAAGATGTAACATCAGAAAACACGTTTCTATTAACTCAGAAGCCGCAAACTTTCTTAGATACGTCAGAGAAATATCAACTTAATAGTCAGGAAACACTCCTTGTGACGTAAATTGACGACATTTAAACGAATAACTGTTTTTTTTTTTTTGTTCTTTTCACGGGCGATATGTAACATCCTTTATGTGTTTCTCCGAAGTAACCGAAAGCAGAAAAAAAATCCGAAAATTAGTGGTTTAACAACTGAACCTTAGGTTCAAGGTGAAAAAAAGGACTTTTCTAATTCAAAATAATTTTGCCTGCTGTTTTTTCCAGAGAAAACATTTTTATATTATCTTTTACTTTAAAATTCACTTGTATTGTCAATACTATGCTTCTTGCTATGAATACAGTGTCTCTATTTGAAGAATAACGTATCTCTCGATTCAGTAAAGGATTTGTTTTTCACTTCTTGTTAAGGCTTAAAGAATAAAACCAAAAATCGGAATATTCACTCAATATTAAAAATTGTTACAATATTTATTAATTTTTTATTATTTTATTATATCACTCATTTCTACCAGAGTCAGTCGATTTCTTCTGATATACAATATGGTATTTATTTCTATAATGTTTCCAAATTTATCTGTTAGGGAGAGAAAAATTGTATATTAAAGAAATGTTTCTAAATTTTAAGAATAATATAACAAATGGATAAGTACCTCACACAAATGATTTATATGAGAGTCGTATTTTTTCTATTTAAAAAGTATTTCGGGTTTATGGTTTATTTATACAGTTTTAAGACGAATGCTTTTTCTAAGAGAGCTAAGTTCAATGTTAAATGAGTTAATTGATGCATTTAAATCTGAATATGTTTTATGAAAATTCTGAACTTGGTTCAGACCTTTTGGTGTCAAGCGAAGGCAGTTTCAAAAAATTCTGGATGATTTTATTTTAAATAAGTATTGATATTATTAAAATTCAACTCGACGTGCATAAATGCATAAAATAAAAACAAATAAGATTTTATATTAACTTACTATTAATATGACCTGACTGTAAATAATTGATATTATAGAGCAGGGTTCGGCAACCTTTTAGCTGTGGCATGCCTAACTAATTTACCGATTTGACTCAGCGTGACACACAGTAGGATATTTCTGAAACAATTCGATAAACGGGATAATTCATGCAGAATTTGAGAACAGTCGTCAATAATTTGGATTTACACAGTGGAGTAACGTACACCCCCGCATTGCGGGGAAGGGGCAGGGACTGTAGGGGGCTCAAAGCTTGATTGACGCTAAGCACGTATTTGGGCTTGGAGCCCTAAACCTGAGTTTGCAGGGGGGCCCTAATATTCTCCGTTACGCCTCTGGATTTACAGTGTTATTATGTATTAATTTTGCATCATCTGAAGATATTTCTTATCATAAAAATGAACAGCATAAAATATAACTAGTTCTTCAACAAAAATAGAATAAAACTGTGCATATTTTATGTATTTTTAAACATATTTATTAAAATAAGAAATAGCCAATGAAAAATATAAGTATTTCCCTTCATTATAGTTAAAAAGATAAATAAAAATTTTAATGCGAACCGCGAATTTTAATACTCTACTTTCATATCGCAAATTTGACACGATTCTGTGCATTCAGTTGTTAAGTAATTTCTTTGTGGACTTGAAATATTTTTCATATGAGGAAAGATTTTTTACTTTCATATGTAGAACCAAAAGCGGAAAACAGAGTACATGTAATTTTCCCTCTTCAAACAATTAAATCTCTCCAGTAATGACATTCAATAATTTACAAAATAGCTATAAATTTGTCATTAGAGTTATCTTTCTGATTTTGTCGTAATTTCGTAAATGACCATAATTCTGAAGATGTTTGTCAAATAAGGTCCATTACAAATATATCGACTTCCACCCACTCAAAAATTGACAAATTTGTAGAGTAGTGCAGAGTGCCACTGAGAGCTGTACCGTGTGCTATAGGTTGCTGACCCCTGTTATAGAGAGAAAGATTTATCGGGACTGGGAACACATGCGACGTCTTAACTTAAGAACCTTAATGCAAATACATTGGGGAATGCTCCAAAAAAATAAAGGGAGATAAACCATTTAATAGTTTTTTTTAATGTTTTCATTTCACAAAAATATTTCCATTTTATTATATGGTTATTATATATCAAAAAGAAATTAAACCAACAATTTTAGTCTAATAGTTTAAAGGTTTGTCAATATTTAAATTTAGCTGACTATATTCCAATTGATATTTAAGTTCTGATTCCACTAGTTGTAACTATGGGCTCTCCGCGAGGTCTATCTTCTCCAACTTGGGTTTTCTTCCGTCCAACCAAATTTGCACTTTAAGCTATAACAATTCCTCTATACATATGAATATCTCTACCGAATGTCACTAGGAATAGAGATGATTGTGGACGATATTGGAATAGACACATTGTCTTATTTTTTTAGTATTCAAGATTACGGAAGTTTTCGGACTCTCAAGGCCGAAGGGTTGCATCTCATTCAGATAAGTGCAAATTGATTCTTGCCCTTTAACTCAGCGATACTCAACCTGCGGCCCGCCGGGCCTTTTCAACCCTTTATCTACCGACGATACTTATAAGCACCATCGCTTTAAAATTACATAGAATAACTATTTTCACGAATATTCTGACGATACTTAGCAGGAATATTGTTTGAAATCCACTCTTCCAAGAAATATGGCAGCATGGGTTCTATGATGAGTATTTTAGCGGGGAAGACGAATAGTTTTATAGCAGAAATTGCGTTTTCTGTTGATGTCGTACGGATGCGAATTGATTTTTTTCACCTTCTCATTAGTGATAATAGACAACAGTGGAGTAGAGAGCGACCATTTTATGAGTGGAACTAATTTTTGTGTCTTTCATGTCTTGCAATCGAAAAATATTCGAAAAAAATAGATTGTTTCAAGACGATTGTGAAGACAACTATTTTGTAGTGAAAAACAAGCTTGGTTCAATAATTGTCTGATTTGTCACGAAAGTGTTGTATTTAAAAAATACCAATAGACATGAATCACATTCAATGACACTTTGCCTCGAAGATCTCTTTCAAGAGGTGATAAATAGGCTTTCTTGAATAATCTTTACAACAGCAAAAAAAGGTTTTATCAGTGGTAATGTCACAACGGTAGCAAAGGCACCCTATAAAATTTGTTATATTATTGGTAATCATATGAAACTGTTTACTGATGTAGAAAGAGTGATTCTTAAATGCTTCCAATTTAGAAAAATTTAGTGACAAAAATAAAAAATATAAAAAATAATAATTAAAAAAGCAAATAAGAGCTCTAATATTTTGATCAATTTCCACATTTTAAATGTTCTATGGTACCTTGGTCTTAAAGCATATCTCTCCCCTCTCCATTAATTCTCATGTTGCAGCCCGCGTGAAATAGCTAACATATATATGTGGCCCGGTAGTAAAAAAGATTGAGTACCCTTGCTCTAACTTGTCTCGTTTGCATTTCTCGTTAACATGTCTAGTGCTTAAGGCATTCGACTATCCTAAAAATTATGAATTTTGCCAAAAATTGACAATTTTTTTAAATTTTATTTTATTGGCCATCTTATTAGTTTTATTAAAAATACCAAGTTTATTATTTTCCATTCACTAGAACATAAGCTAAAAGTGTTTTAGTATAAAAGCAGATGCCACTACTTTAAGCAAGATGTCATACTTTGAAATGCGTTTTACTCGAAATGTGTGTTTTTTTAAAATGTTCAAACGGGGACAGCGATTGCTCAAAAAGTTTTGAAAATAATTAACTGAAAATTTTTGTGTAAGAGTACGTTCTGCATAATAGTAAAAGTGTCTTAACCTTCAGATTTATCAATAAATGTTTTATTACAAAATTTACAGTCCTTTATGTGAATATAATCACTATTTTCTTAAGCAATTTCATATAACTAAGACAAAGTGCTCTAATTTTTGCAAAAATTTAAATATCTCTTATCCTGATAGTCATTTCAAAAATGAATAGCAAAGCAACACATCAAAATTGAAAAATTGAAAATTTCTTCATAAACTTTTTGTACAGAATGGGCCCCGTTTATGTAATTATTTGTAAAAAAATTTTCACCCATTTTTTCCCATTATAACAATAAATAATTTCTTTTTTCTCTTCTTAATTTTAGCATACTTTTCTTAAAATGTACTAAATAAATCTAAAAACCACACAAAAAAATTCCCCATATCTTCATTCTTTTTTTTAAAAAAGTTGCCGCAAGTAGTCGGATACCTTAACTTATTAAAAGTAAATTGTTCATATTTCTTAATTGTCATCATTCCAAGTTTCCCCAAACTACCATACCACGCCAACAGGAGGACTTTGAGCTTTAACAGATTTAACGTGCATCAGCCCCTCTACATCGCGGTTCTTCTATGGTAGTGGTCCCCAACCCCCGGGCCACGAACCAGTCCGTGGATCAAATAGTATCGGGCAGCACAAGAACCTTAAATTAATTTCATTTTGTTTACTGTGTTGTATTTCTCTCCGGTTTGTGCGACGTTTTACAGAAATCACTTTATATTCCATGCTAAATCTTTTTATATTCATTTTTGGTGTATCTGTATTCTATTCTGAAGGCATGTTTAAAAATAATTAAATTAAGGTATCCGACTACGTACGAAACCGTGATTTTGCAACAGCGTATAAATGGAGAATATTTATGATATTTAGTGTCACTTAGATTAGAAAATGTATGTCAAATTGTTTTAAGAATAGCATTACAGTAAAAAAAAAAATAATTTAAATACAATATTTTGACAAAAAATGAACATAAAATGACCCATTTTCAAAATATTCTCCTTTTGTGAAACATGCTTCTATTATAATAATATTTTGCCTGTTTATAGCTCAGACCTCTGTACAGAGGCTCAACTAGAATTTTTGAAATATATAACTTAGAAGTGGGTTTATCCATGTTTTATACGACAACAGAGGGGAGAAATTTTTAGAAAAAAACCCCGATTGTTATTTCATTTGGTTGTAACTCTGGAAAAAAAAGTGAATTTTTAAATAAAATTAGTTCAGACTCCCTTGAGAAGTCTGTACTTTATATAAGCACACACACACACACACACAAAATATTATTATTTTAGAAGCATTTTTTATAAAAGGAGAACATTTTGAAAAAAGGTTATTCTAATTTTTTTGTCAAAATATTGTATTTAAATAAATTTTTTTTGTCAAAATGTCCTTAAAACAATTTTATACATGTAGTCTAATCTAAGTGACACTAAATATCAAGAAAATTATCCATTTATAGGCTTTTTTAAAATAACGGTTCCGAACGTAGTCAGATATCTTAAAATTATTAAATAAAAGCAATTAATGCCCTCCGCCCCCTCAGAGGGACGCGGTAAGAATATCAAACGTTGACTGGTCCGGGGCGATGAAATGATTGAGGTTCTATGGTATTAGGGCTCAAACGCAGCCACAAATTCGTGACCATAAACACTAAGCAACCGCTAACACTTATTAAGGCAGAGATATATACATAATTTTTTGAGCAAAATAGACGAAAAATGTACTATAATTGTTATAAAATATGTAGCCTTCAAAGAAAAAAAATTCAAGTTTGAGTTTTATGGTATCATATGAAATAAAATTTAATTTGAAAAACCCACCCTGCTTAACATTCATTTAACAATAAGGAATTTTAGACTAATTAATTTTAAGAAGTTCTATTGTTAAATGGTTCGTTTTATTATACAATCGACTCTCGATAATGCGAAGTTGAAGGGACTAATAAAAAAACTACGAATTATCAAGAGGGTAGGAAAAAACTCCCAAAATACACGAAGAGAAATTTTTTTCTAACACATTTAAATTTGAAACTATGTAACATAAAACAAAAATTGTGTACATGTGTATAAAATTATTTTTAAGTATTTTTAAAAAGTACATATTATACAGTATAAATGTTTTACAGAAGTTAAAAGCCTTTTATTAAAAGAATACATTTATATACTAAAAACAATTATTAAAAGAATACATACTGTACATAATTAATCTTTTTTGACGAAAAAATCCGTTATCTTTAAAAATATGTTATCGGTTCTTTCAGACACTGTTCCCAACACTATTGGTTCTTCAAGGCAGGGTCCGGCCCATGCCCTAATTGGTGCCACACGCCAAAAGTCACACAAATGAGTCATAAATCGTCATGTCACTCCGACGCAAAATGCACAATCCTACACATCCTACATGGAGTTGCAGCATGTTTCACCACTTTCTAATCTCGATAGAAGCATGAAAAATGGAACATTACTATTCTTAAAAAATGGTTTATAGAGAATTTCTACATAAATATTAAACTGGAAAAGTAATTGTGAAAAGACAAATTCTAATAAAACTAAGCAAATTGTATAGTTATCAACAGTACTGCATTGAATTAAAGAATAAAAATCGATTTTTGTAATTAATTTACGTTGCAGCACTGGACTTATAAAAAATTGCATACAATGACAAAAGTAAGCACTTGTCATCTAGAGAGATTATGTAATAAAAATCTGATTAAATCCCTTTTGAAAGGTTTTTACCTAGATTCAGTGGCGTAACGTACACCCTCGTATTGCGGGTGACCTACGGATTCTAGGGGGCCCAAAGCCTGGCTGACGCCAAGTACGTATTGGGGCTTGGGGTCCAAAAGCTGAATTTGAACGAGGACATAATACATTCTCCGTTACGCTACTGCCCAGATTTCTCTTTTTCCAATAAACTACTTGTCTTACTCTATTCCTTTACTTAAATTAATACAGGGATAGAATTAAATATTGTTAAATTACAGCTGTGCCAATTTTAGGAGAATTTGAGCGGATTAATTTGCCTTTCAAAGTGATCATGTTGATCATTGCAAATTACTGAAAGAATTAAAAGATTGCAGCCTTACTCTTTTAAGAAGAAGAATTTACCCTAAATGTGGGAATCTCGAAGTTGACATGAGTTTAACAAGCATTTATTTGCCTATTGAAGTACTTCATGGATGTCTTTTTGAATAAACTGACAAGCAAAAGTAAAATAATTTCTACAGAATCTACTAAAGAAATCTATCAAAGATGTCATAATTTTCTCAGGATTTCGTGTGAGCAACTTTTAAACCGAATCCCTTCAAATTACGGAACTTTAAAAAAAGATAAAGAATTTTTCCCCTGATATTTTTTTAAATTCAAATTGTCCCTCCCCCCTTTTTTTATATCTGCCTTTAGAATTAGCAAACCAATCTAAATTATATGTTTGAAAGATGTTTTCTTTCTTAATCTGAGCTTTTAAATGATGGAGAATTATTGTCACATTTTTAATTTAAAAGACGCAGTTGGAAATCCATTTTTAAGAGATGTAGCTATATTTGCTTTAAAGCTTTACAACTTACCCATAAGTAATGCCACTGTAGAAACGGCATTTTCGAGAGTGACGTCAGGGTTTTCGGCATTTCGGGACTTAAAACACTGGGGGTCTCGCGTCAGGCTGACCACCTGACCGGAGCATCTGTTTATGCACCTCAAGGCCCAAGGTCACGTATATTGAGTTGGTCACAGTAGGCCTTGGCCCTCATGGACTGTTGCGCCATTGGGTTAAGTTATAATCATACGATATGGATGCTGTCAATTTTTTGCATCATGAAAATTCACCAACCTGGGCCGGGGTTGAACCCTCAAACTTGGGCGTACATGGCCAGTTCCTAACCAACTACGCCACCCACCAGGCCCATTCATACATTAATGAAACTAATCGTATATTAAGGAATTTCAGTATTCACCTAACTGTCTTTATCATTGAAACTCATCAATGAGAGCTGTTTGAATGAAGTCCCTTTTATTGAATGACAGCAATTTTTGGATTAAGAAAAGAAAATGCGAATATGGTTATTTTAATATTTTTGGCTTGGGAACTGATTTTGGGCAGGAATTTTCAACATGTGGTGGGAAAAGGAATAAACACAACGATGTCAATGAGAGATTATTACTTCCTGCTTTCACTTGTGAGAAAGAAATCAGATATAATTTCTAGGCCAATTTCTTTTTATATTTCTCACACGACAATTTAAAATTAATTTACTTTCTAGTTTTATATTATTTCTTTTTTGTGTCTATTTTACTTTCTTTTCTCTACTTTTGTGTCTGTAAATTCTTCCTCTTTTTCGAAGTGAACCAGCTTTTAAATCGCCATTGTTCCAATTTAGTGATACTCTACAGAAATTTTTACATTCTTTAGAAAACTTATTTAAACTACACCTGATTATCTTTAGTATTTCTGAAATATAATTTTGACATTTTTTTTATTCGTATTAGAATAGAGTATCAAATTACTGTCCTATACCTTTGCCTTTTTTTTTTGCAATTTAGTTTGATTATATATGACGTAAACTAAAAAACGAAAATAGCGAATAAAGTCTAAATTTTTTTTTGTAAAAATAACGAATAAATAATCTAGCATAATGCTTAAACACATTAGAAGTAGCAGTAGTTTTACATCTGAAAGTAGATATAAAGTTTTCAAAAAAATTATTAACGCAGTGCTGTTGCGAAAATGCACACTTTATTATTATACAATAGTGACATTTGTGAGTTATCTGTATTGTTTTAAATAATTTTTATTGTATTTATACCGCCTAATATCAGCTTTTTTTTTTATCAGCGTATTGGTATAAAAAACACAATGGCAAGCTTTAAAATAATTTAAAAAATAATAGTTCGAATATATTGACATTATTTATTGTCATAATTTCTATTTCATTGTGAGATTTATTTGATAATTAAATCAGAATGTTTCTCTAATAAAATAAAAATGGTGAGATAGAGAGAGAAGAATTAGTGTGTCATCTAAATTGGCCACGTTAATACTTGTATTGAAAACATATAGGTATATTAAGTACATCATAACCATTAAAATAATTGAGCAATTGAGTGTATTATCATCATTTTTATGCATTAAGTAGCATCAAAAAATTAAATTTCTTCCATTTTTTTTAAGCCTTGTAAATTTTTACTCTAGCTATATGCTTTATTTTGAATTCAAGAGAGAGAGAGAGTTATATTAACGTTGTGTACAATAAAGCACCACGAGAGAGGGCTATTGGTGAAGCTGTGCAGAGGCTCAACCAGAATTTTTGAAATATATAACTTAGAAGTGGGTTTATCCATGTTTTACGTCAACAGAGGGGAGAAATTTTAAGAAAAAAAACCCCGATAATTATTTCAATTGGTTGTAACTCCGAAAAAAAAGTGAATTTTTTAATAAAAATAGTTTTTAGACTCTCTTGAGAAGTCTTTACTTTATATAAGCACACACACACACAAAATATTATTTTAGAAGCCTTTTTTATAAAAGGAGAACATTTTGAAAAAAGGTTATTCTAATTTTTTGTCAAAATATTGTATTTAAATAAAATTTTTTTGTCAAATTGTGTCCTTAAAACAATTTTATACATGTATTCTAAATCTAAGTGACACTAAATATCACGAAAATTATCCATTTATGCGCTTTTTTAAAATCACGGTTCCGAACGTAGTCGGATACCTTAAAGCAACACCATATTGTGTATTCTTAATGATTATAAAAGCTTAAAAGCTTAAGAGATCGAGAATCCTGTTCGACTTCGGACTAGCCCTAAATTTTTAAACGAGGACGACACCGGAATAATCCCTAATTTCCTAAATTTCTACCCTCACTAATGTATGGACTGTAATACTTGATATTGTAATGACTCGTAATAGATTTCATATGCAACAGTCTTACATCTAGAAGTTAATTATAATTTTTGGATCATTGTTATTGAGAAACGGATTTAACTGAATTGCAGATGAAACCAGTAAATAATTATGAGACGGAGAGAATAATAAGAAAGCTATTTTTGAAACTTTTTTTTTAAATTTAAATTTACAATTAAAAATAGATATAATTACTTTAATTTTATAGATTTATATGCATATGTATATTTAAACATTTTGTAATTATTCACAATTTTGCTTCATTAAAGAGCTGCAGTAGCCAAGTGGTCATGGTCACGAATTCGTGGCCAGCGTTGTTGAGTCACGGATTCGAGCCCTGGTACTACTCGAGACGATCCGAGTAAAAAGGCCTGTCGAGGGTCGAAATCCTCCTGTTGGCGATGTGTGGAAGTTAGGAAAGGGGAGGGAAGTCGTCCTCGCTCAGGTCGGTTCTCAGGTGTCATCCTTGTCACTTGACTATGATTCAAAGTTCCGAGGTCCGCCGTGTTGCTTTAAAATGCGACGAAGTAACTTCAAAATGTGAAATAGAGGAAAATTTAAAAAAGAATTGCAAAGTTCTTTAGATTCTTATATAGAGAAATTCTAAAAGGATTGCAAGATTGAAACAGACAGGTAATTGCAACTACGTCAGATAATTTTTGTAATGATGGAGAAATAACTAGTGTGAAGAGGTGTTTAAACCAACTTTGAAGGGGGGGGGGGGAAGGGATTAGCTGTAATTTTTTATGAGAGTGATATATGAAGAAAATTAATTTTGAAATCCTAATAAAAACCGTTTCTACTTATTTTATAATAATAATTGTGTATTTTGTTGTATATTTTTAATCTTTGTATTTCATCTTTTTGTTTTTGATTGAAAACTTGAATTTAACTTACTTTTTTCAATTCCTACTATTAGTTCGCACTCTTTATTTATCTTGGTGGAATTTTCAATAGTTAATAAAATACACTTTAAAGCGCTCGATTGTGCTGAAATTTTATATACATGATTATTTTGGATGACTATACAATAATTTAATTATAATTAATATAAATTAATCGATTAAAACTAATTATTTAAAGAATTACAAATACAGCCACGTTGGCATCATTTTTTGGTTTCTTGTGTCAAAACTTGAAAAGGTTTTTTTTCCCTCACGTTTTAAAGCATTCCGTTGAACTGAAATTTTATATACACGATTATTTTGGATGACAATACGATACTTTAATGATAATTAATAAAAATTAATGACCACTTAATGTTGGGATTCTGTCCTATGTATATACATATTTATATTAATTGTAACTATTTAATAATAAAATAAAAATTTTCTTTGTTGATCTAAGTAGGAATAAACTTTAAAAAATAATTTTTTTTTCTTGTCATTTGTATATTTTATTGGAATGAAATTTCAGCTATCATAAAATTTTAAACATTGAGGCTTAATTTCGATACAACATGGTACATATTATCCTGATTTATACTATGCGCATACATAATTAATTAATTAAATAAATAATAATATAAATAAATAAGAAATAAGAGTCTCGTATAAAACAGTTTCGATATAGCATGGTACGAATTAAACGTGTTATACGAATGACACCTGTATATGGCAATCATTTTTGGCTTTGATATCATGAAGTACATCTATAGTTGTTCACAATTGGTTCAATTGCTTAAATGTCAATGCGACCATGAATTTCTCTGAACGTGACATTTCCACACAAACGTGAGTCTATGCAGTATATTTTAATGTTTTCGTTTCTCTGTAAAAGATTTTCCAGTTCTTAATCCGGAACTTCGCCCGAAGGATCTTAAAATTTGCGAATGACGCAAGCTGACTCGCGTCATAGTTAATAACAAAGAAATTATTTTGAAATTCCGGTGTTTGATTAGTGCCGGAATCTCTTGTGTGTGAGTGCAGTATTTCCCGTGAAATCATTGCAAATTATGAAGCAGGAACTCAAAATATTGTTAATTACTTATTTTATGCTTGCAGTGTTCTTTGTTAGAGTTGATGGGAGTTTTTAAATAATACAGAACATGAGATGAAACGGAGATCGGTGTTCGTAATTGCGAAAGGAAAAAAATCTATCCTTAGCTTTTTTGAAAAATAAAATTTTGTTATGAAACTTTCATATAGTTAATGCGTTTTCGTTGCGATAGAACAATGATCTTCAAACTTTGTCGACTTACGGAACCCTGCAAACTATAAGGTGTTTACTCCAACAACAACAAAAAAGACCCTTAGAAAAATATATCTTGAAATATTTTAGTAGATCAACATGCTAGAAGCCCAGTGGCTGAGCTGTAGTGTATCGCGCTTCAACGCCTCAGGTCCGGGATTCAACACTCAGCCTTTCAGCCCTTCAGTGGGTCGATAGGTGAGTACCAAGCTTGCTTGGGAACTGAACACTGGGGGTTTCACGTCAGACTGACCACTTGACCGAAACATCTGCACATGCACCCCAGCGCCTTTGGTCACGTAAACTGAGACAAGAACAGTAGGGCTTGGCCCTCATGGGCTGTTTCTTCAGTGAGTTCTGTTCAGATCAACATGCTATACAAGTACTTTAAGTAAAGACAATTAAAAAATACTGTATTTTTTATTAAAATTTGTTAACGTACTTGTAATATTGATGTAATTTATTCCTTAATTCGTGCTCCAAATGTTATCTATCATTGCATTATATTTAAAACTTGGGATTTGTGTTTGTATTTTTTTACTCTAACTATCGAGGTCTAAGTCTATTGAAGCTATATGCAGTCGCTTTTCATATTCTGCGTTTCTATACTTTTTTTTGTTGCCACATACATTGAGAAATACTATTAACTTAAATACACTGTTCAGAATGGCCTTAAAATGCTTATAACTATGTGAGATATTCTGTATGTTCTGCAAAATTGCAACCTTAAATTTTAAGAACTGCTTCTGCTTAAATTCTGATTTTAATGTCGAATCCATTGATATGTCGATAAACTGTTCATTGTGGTAACCGTTCATTCCTTCATTGGAAAACCTTCTAATATATATTCATTTATATTTGGTTTTCTTCTTTGAAATATTATTTCATAAGTGTCAGGTGTGTTTCTTTTGAAAATGTTCTTATAAGCAGCGGTTGTTTTTTTTTTTAAAAAATTGTGCTTTGTTGTAAAATTCTTAACATTGACGGCTAAATCTAATACATTCCATTCCATTCCAGTTAGTTTTGCAAAATATTGAACTAACATGTATAAAACTATTTTGCGAAACTCAGGATCCTAAACAGAATATTTGCTGTCCAGGTAGTTTATATAAACAAAAAACTTTTAAATTTCTTGCATTATTATTATATGATAATAAAAGTTGTAGGAAATTTCTAAAGAGAGAGATTGTCCTATGTGCCGAATTTATTTAAAGTCCCCCTCCCCATGGAACAAACATTGGGAAACAGGGTTTTAGATACTTGTGTGTGTATGGTCATACAAACTCCATAAAAACTTAAATCTATTTTGAATACACATTTATATAATTTTCTTTTCGGATTTTTATTTTGACATGTGGTGCTCCAGAGTTCCATGAAAAATGGTTTGAAGACGACTGTTAAATAGAGTAAAAGATAAGTAAGTAGTTATATTTATACATACCGTATTTACTCGAATCTAAGCCGCACTATTTTTCAGTGTTAATGTTACTGAAAATAGGGTGCAGCTTAGAATCGAAGGCAAAACATGTCTTAGATGGGGAATATTGGGTTTCCACCCTTTTCAAAAAGAAAGGAGCAACCGTTCATTCTGGTCACTTGCATTGATGACTTCAGGGGCGGCTCTAGGGGTGGACCCCTGTCTGGGGCGGCAAATATTGAGGGTGGCATTTGGATCGAATTTGAAAAATATTTTCTTTTTAAATATAAATTTGATATATTTTCTGAAATATTATTGGGTATGAATTTGGTATTTCATTTAACGTATGTTATTTCCTTATTTTGTACCCTGCATGTTTAATGACAGTTTTCTTTTATGTTGAAATCTTTGTTATAACGAGGTGGGAGTATATGTTAAATCATGAAATTTAATATGTTTACACATCTTTCTCTAGAAACTTTATCCCCATATTGGAGTGAGGTCACACCGGACATTCCTTTCACCCTTAAGATGTCCGGTGTAAGCTATCAAAAGGGGACAAGGATAATAAGAGGTTTTGGTAGCTAGAGAGCCACAGGAGATGTTTTATTTTAGTCATAAGTATAGTTGCTAGTTAAAACAAACGTTGCGATCCCCACTATCAGTAGACTATTTTTCGAAGAAATTGGCCTGCTGAAATAGACGATTCCTTCTCTTACATTTTACTCGTTTGAAATAATAACAAGTAATTATGTCCTTAATTTCGAATTATTTTGAATTTTTTAAGAGTTAAAGTGATATATATATAGTTATACTGCCTTTTTGTTCACTGGAATTATTAAAATTTTATAAGTGCGTATTTATGTGAACAATTTATCTTTTTTAATTATAATTTTTTTTTTTTTTTTGCTTTATACTTAGGGGCGGCATTTTCTATTTTTGTCCGGTGCGGCAAAACTGCTAGAGCCGGTCCTGATGACTTATCCCATTCCGCAGTTTATCTCGAGAGAGTATTCAGTTAGGAAATTTTTTTATATACCCTTTCTTTTAATCATCTAAACATCTAAGATATCGGTAAAAGTATCAAGACGAGTTCACTATGACGCAAGTATGAAAAGATAGGCAATTTTATACGCAGAAAAAGAAGGAAACTGAGCAAGGGCTACTGAAAATTTGACACGGAAGGAACAAATATACGTCGATGGCGTAAACAAAATGATATAATTTTTGCTTGTAAATGTCCAACAGTTTTTAACATTTCTTTTGCATCCTTCTATGATACATTCTTTCAAATAAAATGATGCGTAACAAATGGGATTGGATGGCACGGAAGACGACACCGTGTGGAAAAAGGGCGCGACTCCAGCACCAACTCCTAAGTCAGCTGTGACGAATCCTTTTCGAAACATGATACAGATGATTAGAGTAATTATAGGTTTATGTATGTATTTGAAAGTTTTTAATAATGGTAAAACAAATTAATTATTTACTCCTTGTTATTAAATATTTTTTAAAAATTTCTTAAGTATCGGATATTGATGAACCTTTTTACAAATTGTTTTATTTTTTCTCAAGACGTGCAGAGAAATGGGGGTGTGGCTTAGAATGGATGACAGCATTTTTTCACGAAAACATTTTGAAAGTTTGGGGTGCGGCTTAGAATTGGTGGCGGCTTAAATTCGAGTAAATATGGAATCTCCTGTTTTTTACAATTTGCTATTTTATTTAACAACAGTTTTTGATTGTTTAGGTTCCCATCTGCTGGTCATTTGTTTTAATCCTATGAAATTTCTACCTTTTCCTCAAGCTTAGACCAATGTACAGATATGAATTGACCCCTTGCGCACCAGACTGCGCACGCCAAAAATCTTGGATTTCTGGGGATACTGACTTTGACGTTACGACGTACATTTCATTTTTCCTTTTAACACTGATTAAGGCACGCGTTTGTTCAGGTTTCGTTTCGCTTTCTAAAGCTTGTACAACTATTTTCGTTGTTTATTTTTACTTTTTCTTGCCAATATGGCATTTTCGTTGGATTTCAGTGAAAGTGATACTGAATGAGAATATTTGCCGGAAACCGGTGAATACGACAGTGACTCTGATACGGATTTATCTGTTTATGATGAAGATGAAGAAATGTTTAACAAAAATGACAATACACTTATGTAACGCATGTGAAAAAACTTTTTTTTCCAAGGAACAGTTCGAGCAATTTCACAAATATTTGTAATTTGAGTTTTAGTTTTCCTATATTTTTTTCAAATGTTTGTAACCCAGACATTTTGTAATTTAATACAATCCCAATAAAAGAAAATCTACCTTATAATGTTTCCTATGCTGGCTACACTGGTTGTACACCTAAATAAGCCATGTATCCACTCGAGGTTACAATGAGATTTTGCCCTATACATAGCCTGTATCCACTAGTCGTTACATGGTACTCAAGAGGTTAAATAACATGCAAATGAAAGAAAGAAGGGAAAAAATCGAAACTTTCTTTGAAAATACATTTTCTCCTATATTTTGAGAGTATTTTTATGTCCATTTTGACGGTTCGCTTGTAAATTTTTATATCTTCAAAGAATATGTTCGAATATTGAAGAGGAAAAATGTGTAATTCTAAATAAATTTTCATTATTTATTTATTTATTTTGGATGCACTAAACTATATGGAAAAACAATATTCTGGTTCTGGGTACGAAATTTGAATATACATATGATTAATATTATTTTTTCGATTTCAAAAAAGCCGGTAGGTGTTAAAATCTACTGTCTAATATTTTGATAAATAGTATTATATACTATACTTGTTGTCGGTACTTCTGTTGAAAATTTTAAAATTTTATATATATCTTGTATACTCTTACAGTTGTGTCCGTTCCTTTATATATAAAATACGACAAACATAAAATATCCAGCAATGCTCTCAATAATAATACTTATGTGGATTAAGTGATATTTATACATCCTATGACCTGCAGAAAATTACTATTCTCATTTTGTTATACGAGTAATACGTAAATGGATATTTATACAAAATGGGATTTCAAAATGAATTAAAAAATTTCTTGTTAGGTCATAATAAAAAAGTATCTTAACGAGTTTTTTTATATACGTAAACTACTTCCCCCCTCCAAATGTGTACTGGAAATTCATACATGCACGAAACAAATTATTTTAAATGAATAGTCCACAGCATATGTACGCCTATATAATCGACACTAAAAATGAGCATCTTTGTTTGAAAGCATTAGTTTTACCTACCATTCTATACTTTTCGAAAAATTCGATTAAATATGGAAATTCTATGGACCAGTTGCGCCAGTGATTATACTACTCCTTTTTTTTCTGAGCTGATCCATTTTTCTGGTATAAATTCCATTCTTCTTAATTGTGTTTCAAAACAGTATGCTAAGTGAGCTATATGCATATATATAATAATAACAACATACATATATATATAAATTTTTAAATTTTAAAATTTATCATGTATTAGAAAGGAAGAATTATGACGTAATATTTCTTTTATTTTTACATCCCGCGGAAAAACTTTGTAATTTTTGATTGAATGCATTTCGAATTTGAGTACTCGTGAAGTTCATTAATTTTCTTATCAATGATTTGGAGAGATTCGGTAGGTTTTTGCCTACATTTTCTGTAGGAAGAAAGAATTAAAAAGAAAGTATTTAGAGAATGGTTGTTACCACTTTCACTTTAAAAATAAAAGGCGCTTACACTTTTTTTTTTTTTTTTTGTGGGTGAAGAATTAATTTCGTCCCCCAACCACATCTTTGTTTTATTTTATGTGATCATTGCTAGGAATACTTGAAGTATACACTTCTTTATGACACACTTCAATCTCATCTCTAGGGGAAAAAATCGACTCCATGCTTTTCAAGCCTCGTAATCAGGGACGTCTTAAGGTATGGGCCAACTGGGCCTGGACCCAGGTCCTCGCTCTTGGTGGGGGCCTCGTTTCGTTTTCGACTTAGTCTTAATCAGATCATAATCCGCATAATTTTAAAGTAGTCAAATATTATCCCGAAAAATAGGGAATTTCAAACTGCATGTCAACTGGCGAAAGTGCTAAGACTGTATTACCGTTGACCGTGATGACCGTTGTCCATGTCTGGGCCTAGAACGATAAGCAATCATTCAACTCATTTAGTTGAAATGCAGCCATCCGTCATGCCTTGGTTTTTGAGATTGTAAGTCGTACACATTTATTTGCTTCCAATTACTGTTTGAATGAGTATTTTACAATGCACATGCTGTACATACCGTCTACTTTTAAAGATTTTAGGTAGGGATTACTTTTGCATAGGGGCCCAGGGTCTCAAAGAATCTTAAGAAGTCCCTGATACTATGTACTGTCTACTTTTGTCATAGGTGGAGCCTACATTTGTGTAGGAGCTCAGGGCCTAATTTTGCGTAGCGCCGAGGGCCTCAAGAAGTCTCTGCTCATAATTATCGGTAATTTTCATCTTGTGACGAATCTATGTGAGTATCCTCTCACTAATCTTCTTGGGGAATCTTTGGGCTAGCATTCGCGTTTAATTCACAGCCATCCCTTTCAAGAAGAAACCGTGATATTCAGATTAGTTTGACTATATAAAGTCAGAGTTTTGTAATTCAAGCGAAGGAGGTAGGAAGCAGCTACATTCTCTATGTAGGTGAGATTGAATAAGGTTTACTTTCACATACAAAGATTAAGAGTGGTGTTTCATCACTGTGTTGAATTTGTAGATTTGAGGTTAGGAATCAACGATAGCTTAGGTTGTGCTAAATAAATTGGGTCCGCATATTTGCTTAAATAATCATTGCTTTCTCCGTGCTACTCGTTAGACATTCACTTAGAGAATAGATAGATATTAGAGATAGTTAGTTAAGTTGTTTGACTAAATAAATAATTCTGATTATGGAAGTCTCTGGTTCTGCTTTTATTCCTCACACACCCTTAGGTAGGCAAGACGGTGAGGGAGAAATTTCAGGTGTAAGTCGTTCACAATCTTTGTCTTTGTCGTCCGCTATGGTGTCTCTTACTTGCTCCAATACATTACTAGAAAGACCTGCATATCGATAGCAGTTGTGAATTGTCGTAGTCCCCAGGACTAATCCCTTAAGGATGTCTTCGCCAAATACACGAGAGACTGAACTAAACTCGAAGCACATTTTCAGATAAAAATATGTCTCTTATTTTTTACGAAAACTTGCAACATTGTAATTTATACATCTCTTTATAATGAAGCGTTTTAAAAATTTCAAAACATTCCATAAATAAATATTTTTTATCTTTTTAGACGTAAACGGATATCTCATTCATTACGGTACAGGATAAAAAATACGAAACACATCTTGTGCCAAAAAATTGACCAATTCAGATAAAAATGAGGAGTATGATGAAATATACTGCTCTCTATACGATAGCGATACCAGAATTTAGTATGAGAATACTTTTTTAATCGAAAAATCTTCCAAATCTGGGTCCTATTATTTAACATTACGCCGAAGATAGCTAGAGATATTATACCCTGGTCCATCAATTAAGTCGACATAAAGCTCACTGTATCACGGGTTTATTATCATGAGGTTCAACTTCTTTTTAAATATAAACATCTAAAAAAAGAATGTTATTATGTAAAAAAAATGCATTCTTTTTGTTAAAGAATACTATTGTGTGTGATCTTTTTTGTTACTATACATCATTATCTATTTACAAATGGTTGCAAAAAAGCTTTAAAAGCAAGTTTTTATGCCTCTACTTTTGCAAAATATAGAGAAGAAACAAGCATTTTATCTTTGAAATGCATTAGAAAAGTAGGGCTTTTTGTTTTCTCGATTATATTTCTTGTTTAGAAAACATTATAAGCTTCTTTTATCCTGAATATACTGTTTTGTTTTCAAAAGAAGTAAGAAACATGTTTAAATCCATTTAGAGACTTTTACTCAAAGGTCTTTGTCTTTTAAAAATGAAATAAAGGAAAAACAAGATAAAAGTAATTTTATTTTTTTTAAAGCAAGGTTGGTGAAACTTTTCATATTGGTTAGCCGAAATATATAAGTTATATGATTTAATAGGGCTACATTAATTTATTTATAGTTTAATCAGGGACGCTTCTTAGGACTTTTCGAGACCCTGGGTTCCTACACATATCAAGACCCCACTTATGACCCTTAAAAGTAAACAATACATAGTGTGGGTTGTCAAATGCTCATACAAACAATGACCCGAAACAAATAAATGCACATGACTTACCATCGCAAAAAATCGACTGCCCTCTTTTGACAGAATGAGTAATGATGGTGTATGGTGGTAGGCTTAAGCCTGTACATGGACGACAGTCAACACATGTAGCCAATTGACATATCGTCCAAAATTCCCAGTTTTTCGTAGAATACAACAAGAGATAACATTTGACTGTTGAAATTATTCGAATTATATTATCTTATTAAGATTGAGTCGAGAACGAGACGAGACCCTCCTTTTGACCGAGACCCTGAGTCTAGGCACAATTGGCCCATGCCTTAAAAAAAAGCGTCCCTTAGTTTAACAAATTCGCAGTCGAAATAATCCAGATAGTTTTTAAATGCCCCTTATTTTTTAAAAATATTACAATTATTCATATTAATTTTGAACTTCATTAAATATAACTAATGCTAAAAGGTTATTGTATCAGAAAATTGAGAAAGTCAGCGTCCCTTTTGTCGAATAAAAGCAATAGTATGAACATAAAAGATATTTAAATAGACAAAATTAAAGCAGATACTTTTCTAAATTAATAAAATTGTAAATATAACTGACAATTATCTTACTATTATTTCGTTACGTTTTTAAAAAATTCAAAGATACATAATTTGATGGAATGGTAAAAATTTAACTCTGTCGTACAAAATTAGAATTCATTGAGATGATTTCACTTGATGGCCAAGAAATATAAGGTTAGTAAAGTTCAAATTAAATAAATAATATTTAAAGGTCCAGGTCTGGTAAATTATTTTTTGTCTGCTATTTCTATTGGTTTTTGTTGTAAATCTCCCAATTATTGAAAAATAAATCAAATGGTTACACTACTTACAACAACTTGGAACTGAAATACTAGATTCCAGTTTACATGGGATTTTTAAAATTATACACATTACAAAAGTAAGGGAAAAAACATTCATTTAAATATGAATTGATTGTCTGTTATTTTAATTTCACGCTATTGAACTTTTTTTTGTACATTGAAGTGAACTCTCTTTTGTAAGTTTTGTAACTTAACACCAAATCAACAAAAAAATTATTTGTTGAAGAATTATATAAATGAACCTTAAACTTACATCAACTTCTAAAAAAACTCGAATACCAAAATTTAAGATGAAGTCTGAAAGCTGATACTGCAAGAGAAAATGAAATAATTTATGATTCAAAAGGATTTGTCTGTTTTTATCACAATCAAGCTTTCCGAAATTTTAAATTACACAGTTTCACATTACATTGAATAGCATTTATTTCTAGTATATTTACTTTCATATTTTCTGTGGAAAATATTCGCTATGCAGCCTTTACGACAGGGGTGCCAAACTCGCGACCCGGCCAGTATATAGAAAAACAATAATATATAATTAAGTATCAAAATTTCTCTCGAAATAGGAAAGATAGCAGCAGAGAAGAGATGCCAAGTGCCAGGACGTAAACATTACATTTTTCTTGCTCTTTTATTTATGTTTATTGTAATGTTTTATTCGAAATAAACTTACGTTTCTATGAGTATTGATTTTTTTATTTTTTATTTGCGGCCCACCTAAAGTAAAATCTTGTTTGTGCTTGGCCCAAGTTAGACTTTGAGTTTGACACCCTTGATTTACAAGAATTGGATTATAATTATTCACTTTTTAAGGAGCAACTTATTGAGAAGGACTCTCACGTGAAAAAGGTAGTAGTTCTTGCAGCATGCTGTAATTATGCTTTCAAATTTTAGTGCCTATCGAAATGAATTCATCAAAGCTTTCAATAACACGATAGAAAAACCATAAGGAAGGTATTATAAGACCTCGAATTAAACACAAGTACGTAACAAAAACATTCGACGACAGGAAATCGTCTCTTTTAGTTCAATTTTCAGTGATTATTTTACCTTTTTTTTTTCTTAAGTCGAGATATACTTAAGGGATTTATTTGTTCTCAACAATACAAGTACGAAGAAAGAGAGTTCTTAATAAAAAAATTACTAATGGGCTGGTTTCCAACAAATTTCCTACGCTGCAGGAGAAAGAACGAGTGTTGCATAATACAGTTATTTGACCTTCAATGGCCGGGCGCTGCGAAATATTTTGTAAATTATCTAATCTTTCTTGGTGTGGTCAGCTATCGTCATTGTTTATTTACGTCTTTCTAGTCTTGATTTCAGAAAACAACGCTCTACTTAGCGGAATGGGTGGTCGATATGTTGCATCTTATAAGAAAATGTTTTTAAGACGTCCTGATGTTTTTTGCTATTTCCTTCGCACTATATTATTTTGTTTTTCTGAAGCGCACGCAAAGAAAATAAGTTTAACACTGCGAGTTGGGTTTGCATGTTTTGAAAGATGAATGTAGAAATGATTTTGAGTATTTTGTAATTGTTTTTGTTCGTCAAAGAACAGGGGGCGGAGAAGCTGTTCCTTTCAGTCAAGTGGTCCATCTAGTTGTTGTTCTAAGTCGCGACTTGTTTTAAAACCTCTTATTTTTAAATAACAATCATAGTTTAGAAATAGTGCATAAACGATGATAAAAATTAAACAAAAGAATTATCCAAGATTAACTTAAGGAAAAATATTTTTTAGAAAATATTTGGGGCAGTAAGATAAATGTCCAACTCGAAAACAACACACACATTCGAAAGTTCTTGATGAACAGTTCAGAATATAAAATTTCAGAGAAATAAAAACAACAGGAATTCAAAAGTAATTTGTAATATTTTTAAGTGATAATACTTTCTTTTTTATAGATAAAATATACACTATTTATAGCTATATTATGCATGTAATTAATTATATTTTAACTCTGCAAAATATCGAGCCTGGCAGGTTTGAATCTAAACTTTATATAAAATAATTTAATTCTGTTTAAAAGTTACGACATTGGAACCGGACTTGTATCTTAACAAGTAATATAAAAAAAAAAAAATTAAGTCAATTCCTACTTACATCAACAAAGAAAATTTTTATTTTAGCTACTTTTTATTAAATACAGTCGAACCTCTATATAACGAACTTTTTCCTGGAACCTTGAACATTTCACGATTTTCTTCGTAAAATAACCTCTCTATAGCGAAGAGCATTTTCCATATAACGAACTTTTTCTTTTGTGATTCAATATTTTTTTCTCCCTATTTTAAAGTATTTCTGAACATTTCAAGTTATTCTCTCTTTAACATATTTTATGGTGATCATAAATCTTGAAAAGGTTTTATTAGATCCTAACTCGTCGAGAGCAATAGAGTTCTGGACGTTTCATCCAAGAAATGCAACTTTTAACCCCCATTGTCCATTTCACTAGAAAAATCTTCGATATCCCCTTTCCCACTCAGTGGAGTTGTCCCGTGTCCCCGTGTTCTAGTTATAACATAATGTATGTTTAATATTACTCGTATGCTTTAAATTAGAAAATGTCCTTCAAATTCATTAATTTTAATATAAAATTATTTTCTTAATATTGAAAATACAGTGTATTCTTCGACATTATTTTCTTTTTTTAGTCGCAGTTTTTCTTTCTTTCTTTTATGGGTAAGATATATAAAATAAACATATATTAATTTTAAAAAATGCGTGAATAATTACTTTTTTCAATATATATAGTGTTTATGAACTTGAAATTTGTTTTTTTGTGGTTTATAAAGTATATTAAAAGGCGAACCTCTATATAACCAATTTTCCACATAACGAATTTTTTTCAGGAAATTAGCGACCTTGTTATATAGAGGTCTGACTGCAGTTACAATTAATATAAATATGTATATACATATGACAGAAGTACAACATTAAGTGGTAATTAATTTTTATTAATTATCATTAAAGTATCTTATTATCATCCAAAATAATCGTGTATATAAAATTTCAGTTCAACTGAATGCTTTAAAACGTGAGAAAAAGTTTTTTTCAAGTTTTGACCCAAGTCGCCAAAAATGAAACCAGCGTAGCTGTACCAGTAATTCTTTAAATAATTAGTTTCAGTCAATGACTTTTAATTAATTATAATTAAATTATCGTATTTTTACCCAAAACAATAGTGTATAGAAAATTGCAGCTCAAACGAGCACTTTAAAATGTGAGAAAAAAAACTTTTTCATGTTTTGACACAAGTCACCAAAAATGATGCCAACGTGGCTGTATTTGTAATTCTTTGAATAATTAGTTTTAATCAATTAATTTTTATTAATTATAATTAAATTGCTGTATTGTCATTCAAAATAATCATGTATATAAAGTTTCAGCTCAATTGAGTGCTTTAAAATGTATTTTATTAACGATTGAAAATTCCACGAAGATAAATAAGTAAATAAATAAATATAGAGAGAGTGTGAGCTATAATAGTAGGAATGGGCTTGATTCATGAAATCACATGATAAAAAAAAACACGTGTTTTCCATTGAATTCAAAACAAACATTAAACTAACTGTATTTGTTCTATTTGTAAAATTCAGATGAAATTTCAAATTTCATATTTGGGTAAAGATGTTTAAATGTTAGGAAAAACATTTCTTCAAAAAGATTTTTTTAAATTAAAAAAAAAGTCGTATTTTATGCTTATACTTTTAAATAAAATGCATTTTGTATACATATGCACTTTTTAAGTGAAAGTTTCTGCAAAGAGTAAAACTTGGCAACACCGGAGCGCGTGAACTGATTAGTTCGAAACACAAGATAGTTTTTATCGTGTGATTATGACGTCTCATGAGTTTTTGAATTGATTGGCTAGAATCACGCGGCTTTCACTATCATGTGACTATGACGTCACATGAATCAACCTCATTGAAAAAGAGTTACTTAGCAGTAGTCTTTCAAAGATTGAGAACCTTTAATACTGAATGAAATGAAACAACGTTATAACAATAAATGTATAGAGGTCAAAATTGTGAAAAATTGACGAGACAATTTTTTTTATTAAGTGTTGCAAATACAAAAATAAATTTAATTGTTATGAGAATAATGTAAATACTTTTGTGAAAATACTTAATTTACCCTGATAAGAATCTCGATTTTTACTCAATATCTGGAAAAATTGCAATTTAAATTTTCTAAGACCACATGTTGTGGAGTATACTGCAATACATCAATTTGAAAAATAGAATTCAAAATTGGAAAAAAAAAATTAATGCAAACAGTTTGGAGCTTAGAAATTAAAAGTTCAGTCCAAAACTATAATGTATTCTATCATGTTCCCATTGAAGAAATAGAATAATAATGTTCTTTAATGCTTTAGTATCACACCCGGACATCTATCTATCTACATATGTATAAAAGAGAAGCAATTCATTTATTTATTCACTCGCTCATCACGAAATCTCTGGAATTATAAGCCGTACAGACTTGAAATTTGGTAAGCAAGTCTCTTTTGCTGAGTAGAGATCCACTGAGAATGGGTTTTTAGGAAATCGACTCCCAACGAGGTTTTCTTGCGAGTTATAACTGTTACACCCACGGACTTTAAATTTGGCAAACAAGTTTCTTTTATTGAGTAGAGTTTCGCTAATAAAGAGTTTTATTGCAATCGACTCCCAAGAGAGGCTGTACGGGGGCTATAGATAAAAATTTCCGTTTTGAAAAGTTCCACACTTGAAATTTAGCTAGCATCTTTACTTTGTTGAGTAGAGATTCCTTAAAAATGGGTTTTGTGTGGGTGAAAGTTACGAAGTCATAAGAGATAACCATTAAAAATTAAAATTTCACCAAATCAAAAAGCGAGGGCGATAAGTATGTTGTTCAATACAATCTTAAGTTTAGTGCTAGATCATAGATATATCTCTCAATAACTTAAAAACAGTACATGGTCATACAACATCATGAAATATTCGGCGAAATTTTAGTTTTCAAAAATGAGATAATTTAAACTTGTGTATTTTTTTAAGTCTAATTTCACTTCAGGAAATTAAATTTTAGTGCTTAACCGCTTCCCTTACACATTTTTTTGAAAAAAAAAAATTGCAAAAAAAATTCATCACATTTTTTTATTTTATTATTAAATACAAAGGAACGAAACAAAACAAAATATGTCGGTTTTAAGTTGAATTTTTAATTTTTTACAGGTGTAAAAACATTTAGTTTTAATATTAGTTTACTATTCCGAGTTATCTTGGGCAAATGGAAAAAAGTTAAATGTTAGTATTTGTATGATAGTTTTTGAAACAAGGGACAAAAAACACAACGTATTACTTAACATTCTGTACACTGGTGTCTGGTCTCTTTTCTTACTGGCTTACGTCTGGAATCTATTTTACGGGTGGACAGAGTACACTCTCTCGTTGGATTTGATTTTTTCAGTAGCAGGAATAACATCTGGAAAATGCCCTGAGGTTAACCTGAGTGGTGATGGGCTAATGCTGGGTCTTCCTGATGTGGCAGAAAACTCGTCACGATGATTTTCTAAAATTATTTTTTCAATTAGTTCCATTCTAAATTGTTTAGGGGATCGGGAACCTCCTGATTTACAATACAAAATGTAGGCTACATACAGAAGCATCACTTCCATTATTTTCAATGTCCACCTCTTCCTAATCACTATCTGTAAAAATCTTCGCTTCCACTATCTTACATCATAGGCACTATTTTACATTTTTTCACACACACAACAGAACTATCCTTCTTTATACATCACTATATAAAATCCACAAGCCGAAGTGTACTATACAATAGGGAAAACACGTGACCTGTCCGGTCAAAAGATGCGCGAAACCAACAAAACTTTGCAAACTGCCAATCAAAACTGAATATTTCCTTTCACTTCCTCCAGGCCGAGTAAAACCGTGATAAAACCAATCTTACTGACAAATTCTGCTTCGCCCGAGTTTTCTCGGGATAATAATTAACTGCAATATATACGAACCCGAGATAACTCGGGATAATTAGGCAAGCGGTTAAAAAAAGTAATTCTACATAAAAATAAATGCTGAACATTTCTTTTAGCAAGACTGAATTGTTTCTTAATCTCTTACCAAACATCATTTCATTTTTTTTAAGTTAAGGAACTACATTAGGCAGATATTGAAACAAGTTTTATTGTTTTGTGGCATTCTTTTTTTTATCGTTGCAAGGTATCTGTGTACCAAAATATTTTTCTCGTTCAATTATTTGTGTTTTGAGAAACTTCAAAAAAAAAAAACTTTCCTCCGATATATATTGTTTTTGTAGAATACGCAAGTGAATATTTTTATCCAGTTCAAATATCAGTCATTGTCTCTGCAAGATAAATTATTCACTCTCTTTACAATGGATTTCGAAATTCTGGCAAAGTTGTAAATCAAGTGTTTGTCTAAAGGAATTTTAATTTTTATATAGAGTTTCACAACATAAGAAGAGTAACCGGAATTAGTACTTGTTCTGCTAGTGATCGTTGAATATTATGAAAACTGGAATATATTCTCGCAATTTTGTTTCCATTTTCCTATTAGGTAAAATTTTCTTCTAATAAAAATAGGATACGCTCTGAAGTATAATTAGCAGCATGTTTTCTAATTGCATGTTTATTACACGCTATAACATAAAAAGTTACGCGCTAACAAGTAATATATATATATATATATATAAGAAAAAAAATTAAGTCAATTTCTACTTTGGTCAAAGGGAAAAAAATTATTTTAGTTACTCTTTATTAAAGAGTTACAATTAATATATAAATATGTATATTTATATTAATTGTAATAGAAAATTAATTTATATTAATTGAAAATAGAAAACGATTTTCCTTGCAATTTTCCATTTTATCCTTTCTATATAGGTCACTGGAATTTTTAATTTTTTTTTGTGTTACTATTTATTCATTAATTAAATTTAATTATTCTAATAAAATAGTATAGTGGAAAAGAAATCCCATTCTCTGATATTAGGCCATCCCAGGTGGAATTCGAACCCACGACATTTGGATTAAAAGCCCAGCGCGCTATCCATTACGCTACAAGGACACAAGGAACAATTTTCCTTTCTATATATGCTGTTGGACTATTAATTTTGTTACTATTTATTCATTTTTTTATTTAATTATTGAATATTTAAAAAAATGTATTAACATCAAGTGCCATCCACTACAAGTTTAAAAAAACGTTTTTGAACTTGAATGGATGAATAGAAAGTATTTTATTAAAGATTGAAAATTTGAACAAGATATATACATAAATAAATATATATAGAAAGAAAAGTGCACTAATAGTAGGAGTTTAAAAACGAATTGTGTCCGAATATGACAAAATTTATATACATGTACCTTCTGATAGAATATGCATATAATTAACACACCTTAACCGTTCAATAACTGACTGATAAGAAATTATCCAGCTTGTTGTAACGGCATAAAACAGATTAAATTCTCTAAAGACATTTTCAAACCCTTCTGTACACAGCACGCCTTTCTATTACTTATATTTGTGCTTCTCCAAAATTTGTTACCTCCTAATTTCCTTGACTGAGGTTCAGAATGACGAGGCCCGTCGCCAACAACCCTAGTGTGACTTTATAATGTATCCTCGGTAGCCTAGTGGTCAAGGAATCGGATCGTGGCTGGCATGTCACGAGTTCGAGCCCAATACCACTAAAGACCCGCCGTGCAGGGGAGCGATGCACTTTAAATCTATCGAGAGCTCAAACGTCCTCCCTTTGGTGTGGTCGTTAGGAGAGGGGGGTTGCCAGCTCAGGTGTCGTCCTCGTCACTTGACCATGGCTCAAAATTACTAGGTCCGTCGCCAAAAGCCCTCATGTAGCTAAACAGGGCGACGCTAATATTTAAATTTTATAAAAAAATTTATTTAAATGCAATATTTCGGCAAAAAATTAACTTAAAATAACATTTTTTCAAAATGTTCTCCTTTTTTAAAAAATGCTTCTATTATAATAATACTTTTCCTGTATATAGCTCAGACCTCTGTACAGAGGCTCAACTATGATTTTTGAAAAATTCACATTATTTTCAGAGTTACAACCCATTGAAATAATTATCGGCGTTTATTTTTTTAAATTTCTCCCCCCTGTTGTCGTAAAACATGGATAAACCCACTTGTAAGTTATACATTTCAAAAATTCTAGTTGAGCCTCTATAGAGAAGTCTGAGCTATACACAGGCAAAATATTATTGTAATAGAAGCATTTTTCACAAAAGGAGAATATTTTAAAAATGGGTCATTCTATGTTCATTTTTTGTCAAAATATTTGTACTTAAATAATTTTTTTATCGTAATACTATTCTTAAAACAATTTTATATACATTTTCTAATCTAAGTGACACTAAATATCATAAATATTATCCATTTATACGCTTTTGCAAAATCACTGCTCCGAACGTAGTCGGATACCTTAATGACCTTACTTCTTGAAAGTCCGTAGGCTTTAGTTTAGTCAAGTATATAAATAATGTTTGTTAGATGTAAAGAGAACTGATGCAAGAAATTTCTCCTATCTAAAAATAAAAGCAAAATTTTGAATGTTAATACTTTTTTTTATTCAGTAAGGTCACTGTTATTTTATTTTTACATGAACGTTTAATATACATTGTAGAAGATAATGTATATTAAATCTACATGCATCGCCTATGTTAATGTATATAATACTTTTCGTGCCTTTTGGTATATGATTTTCCGGGTTCTTATAAGTAAATAATGTACCCATAACCAATTTGACGGCAAAAAAAGGACATCCTGAGGTAAGAATGCTGCTTCCGTTGTCACGCAATGAAAACACCAGTTATCCTAGAAGCTATTATTCGGAAATTACCGAACAAAAAAAATCATTTTTCCCATCTTTTTTCTTTTTCAGACGATTTTTAAGATAAAGATAATGGTTTCGGGTAGCATCTTTTCTTCATCTCATGTTTCCAAACAATCGTCGATGACATGGCTTTAGGCTTTCCTTGAACTATTCAACGCGGTTCTTGGAACAGAACTAGATCGTCGAGACACTACCTATGCAAAATGTATGGGAATACGTTTCACATTTACCCTTAGTTTTTCTCTGTAATTCAATGCTATTTTAGATCTTTTCATTGTTTTAGATTCTTCTTTTGAATGTGATTACCTGAACCGGTTTTGGACGGAATATAAAACATACTCAGCTTTCGATAAATTGGTTCTAAAAAAAAGACAGAAAGCGCAACAAGCAAGTTTATTTTCACTTTGTTGGTACAAATCGCATTGAAAAGTTTCCTGGCTGAGTTATCTGAAAAAAAAGTACTGTAGGATATATAGTTTTCTATCTAATGAATTGACTCCTCCTCCGTATTGTCTAATTAATCGCTTAGAAAAGTTAGGCAATGATTTTATAATATTTCTATTTATTTTTTTAAATGTTTAATGGTGTGTTTATCGTCAAAATAAAAGAAACATCTGGATCAAGTATTTGTCTTAAGGATACAAAATAACGAGTCCTTTTTTAAGTTATTTTATTAACAAAAAAACAAGAAAACCCATTTGGAAGCATCTGAATTAATGAACGAAATAATAATTTTGTACAATTTTCAGTTTAGACCAGGTGTGGGCAAATAGAGGCCCACCAAGATTGTCAGAAAACCAAATGTAGAGAAAATGCTTTATTTACTTGGATTGACCTATACTTGTAAACAAAATTTTCCTTGCTTGAAGATCAACAGGAGTAAATATAGACGCAGTTGGCTGACATTAGCTTGCATTCTGTGATGAGAATTCCAACAAGCCATCTCACTCCAAATTTCAAAAAAAAAAAATTGTTGAAAATTGTGATAGGGTACATTTTTCTCATTAAACTTATTCTAAAATTAAACGTGCTTAGAGCTATAGATAAAACGAAATTCGCAACAATAAATAAATTGCATAAAACTATTAGTATTTTATTTTACTTATATTTATTGATTTTTATGGTATAATTTATACCTTTTCTGAGATGCAAAGTTAACTAATGAGAATGCCATCATTTTGAAAAGATTAGGCCCTATTGCAGGGGTGGCGAACTTTTATGGATCAACGTGTCATTTTTTTTTTTAAAGAAATGTTTAATGAAGTATAGACGTGCCGTCCAATAATTTTGGCTTGTGATTATTGGGAAAATAATAAAACTAAATACTAGCAATTTAAAACTCTTTATTTACTACGAAAAAGTACATTTTGTACTTTTAGTTAGACTTGTAATTAAATTTAAGCAACATTAGTGTGACTTCTGTTGTTGCAGATTAGGTGACAAATAAATTAGATTAGGATTATAAGATGTTACTTTTAGCAGAATGCATGCTGAATTGGAGTTATCTGCCAAACAGTTTCTAAGCGAGTCTTTAACAATGTTCATCTCTAAAAATAATGCCTTCCAGATAAAAGTCGATAAAAATATGGATAAAATAGCTGCTGCTTCAAATAGTTAAATGTGTCTGGAATCGAATTCATTATTTCCAAAATTTCGTTACTGGCATTTTTACTTATATTGCTTGTTAATCTTTCGGTTCCAATGAATTCCAACTTTTTCCCTTGTTCCAATAAATTTTTGAATCCATATTAAATTGGACTAGAAATCAATCAGTTTCATTTCATCTTCAATTTCCAGCCAATCGAATCGGAATAAATTTAGTTTATCAAATGAAGTCCATCAGGGTACATAATAAACTTGAGCATTTTTGATAATTCTTTGAACTGAAAAAATCTCACTAAAAATTCCTTGATTGAAAAATCAATTATGAAAATAAATTCTTCAATAACTTTTTCTTTGTCTGGTTTCTCAAGTACATCTCAATCTTTGATATTGTTTTAGTTTGGGGATTCTTGTAATAATATAGTTTCTAAACTAAAATGCACAAGCCATTTTGATCGGTTGCGTGCCCAAAATATTGTGTCTCGTGTCATCAACGGCACGCGTGCCTTTGGTTCGCCATCCCTGTCCTATGGTATCCTTCGCTTCTACTATGTGACCCTCGAGCCAAAATAATTGTCCAACTCAATGGCTTAAATGAATAGATTTAGTTTTGTTAAAAATTTTGATACAAAAAAGTCAATATGATAAAAATAGTCATGTATAGTATAAATATAGCTCAAAAACTCAGAAAAATCGTAGTAGTAAAAGGGTTAGTCAAGAATTAATTTTTATTTTTTAATTTAGATATAAAACATAATTACGACCCATTGCAAATCCCATTAAACTACAACTTAAACAAGGTTTTATACTGTGTCCTGCCTAGGAGGAAGATGTCTCTTATTATCGGAACGTCATTTTTATTGTTTGAGGTAGATGTTTTATTGAGTTGTGAAGATAGTTTTATGGAAGCAAGGACAATGCTGTTGTTGTATATAAATATATTCGTCTCAATTATTTATGGCAAAGTCCAGTTTCTTCGCTGTCATTATTATTGTTATTGTTGAAGTATATGTTTCTCTCATAAAATCCATTGCCATAGGCACTGAATAATATGGTATAGAAGTAAATATTATTTATTGCTCCTAGCTACAGCGATTTGTTAATAAGATATTTTAATTATGGTTATGCAGAATATTTCTTGTGAAAAATAGATTGTAATCACAGAGTGAAAAAAAATAAGTTACGACCAGAAAGAAAACAAACAGTTATATTCAAATGTGTTACATGACTCTGAAATTACGGAAGATTTAACACGTTATAAACATAGATTCATTTAAAAAATATGAAAAGGAATCCCCGAAATTACGATTTTGTTGGATAAAATAAGTATACAGCATATTTTACGTTTTTTAATTAAAAAGTAATACAGTGCTGAAATTTATTGCCTTTCTTGATTAAATTATAATTTATAATAGATTAAATTATTTCTGCCTGTGTTACTATGGCAACACAAGCAGCAAGATTAAAAATTATCAAGTGACTGAAATGTCCCGTTTGATAGGCGATTTCGAACGTTTGATTCTTACCTATTGTTACCTACTCTTAGTATTCCGCGTGAAAATATTATAGAATGTTTGATGTAACTTGTACACAAAGCTTCAAAAATTACGATGTTTACGTATGGGCATATATTATCTGGTATAACTTTTTTTAACATCTGCCCACGATCTCATATTAGCTGAGATATTTTTGAAATTGTATCAGATATATTATACCAATCGGAAATATAAACATGATTACTTAAGAAGGAATGGAATTTAATCATAATTTTAATCTCAGCGTGACTACTAAGTTATTTATTCGATACTTATAATGCTAGGAAGTTTTTAAAAAGAGTGCTGTGCGGTATCTGTATATTTACATCCATTTCAAAGTTCAGTGAAATTCTTCAAGATATATCTAAACATATTTTAAATATGACGAATTAAGTCAGATATGTTCGATTGATGAATGAGAATCTGATTTTAAGATTGTCTTTAGACAAATAGGAAATATTCGAACTAACACATAAATATTTTTCGAATTGAGTTGTAAAGAAATGCTTAAAATTTTTTTAAGTAATGAATTTAATAGTTTATGTATGAGAATTTTAACTGTCAGTTCATTAAAGTTTATGTTTTTCTAAAAAAAATTAATGTATATGTGGTGATATGCTGTTTGAAATATTAATTGTTTTTTCGGTTGAAGGATTTTTTTTTTGTGTGTGTGTCTGCTTCGAACAGGATTCATGTACTTTTTATGCAGATGTTTTCGAAAATGTCTTCCAATTAAAAAATAAATTAATTAATTAAGATTGAAAAATTTTAAATCGATAGGTAAACTATTTATTTATCCTTAATCCATTGGTATTTACAAGCTTTTTTGACACAATATGGTGTTGCTTTAATCGCTTCAACATTGTGTAATTTTTTTTTTATAAAACTACAGAATCTAAGCTTTATATCAGCCTGAACAAAAATTAAATTATAATGTGAAACGTGAAAAAAAATTATTTAAAACTAAATAAATTAAAATTTTTTCTAAAGAAGCTCCAATTAAAAAAACATGTTTATTTATGTAATTTTTTTAGATGTATTCGAATACGAAATATCGTTCTTGTATCTGACTAATTATCATACATGAAAATGTGAGCACAAATAACTAAAATTGAATTCAGTTCAAAGTGAAAGAAATATTAGGCCAAAATTCAAACTGTTACTGATTTTTGGCCTCTTTTTCACTAGCATTAATATTAAAAAAAAGAAATCTTAAATATTTATGATTATAAAGAAAAAAATATATCTTTTTCCTATAACATGCGTAGATTAGAAAAGGAATTCACTCATGTATTTTTTACGTTGGGAAAAATACTTAATTATTTACTTTTTTGAAAATTAGTTCTAGTATCTGTATCAGAACAAATTACAAATTTATCGAAAGTTAGAGCATCATGTTAATCACTTTCACTTTGGTTTTTTCAAATGAAGCATTCTTTTAATTTCCAAAGAACAAAACAAAAAATTGTACTATGCGACAGAAAAACTGGGTTGATGAACGATTAGAGAAATGATTTATCATATTTTATTTTCATTCAAAATCATTTCTAAATTACTGAACGAAGCTCTTTTATAATTTAACCTATGAAAGAGATTGTTAAAGATATGGATGAAAAAAAGGGGGGGAATATGTAATATTTATCACAGCTATTTTTTTTTTTTATTTGTTAGGTAAAAAAAAAGGGAATTTAGATTTACGAAACTTGCTGCGCTTTTGAGTTGTGTTTCATTTATTGTCTCTTGGATCATAAATTCGTATCAAGAAAGAAATTTATATCGTGGTGGTTTTAACCAGTTTGGTATTTCTCAAACATAACTTAAATAAGGCTGTAAAAGTAATTAACATTATTATTAGACATAAAGTATCATTTCCTGATGTTTCTATGTTTCTGTATCTTTTTATAATTTCGATTTATTTACTGGAACATCTATAATTGACATAATTAGCGATTAAAGGATATCCGAAATGAGGAAAGCTGTTTTCAATTTTTTTAATGTGTGCACAGCGAAGTAATTGCTACTAATGATTACTATTAATAAACTGTAAAATACATAAAATGTGTAATTAATAAAAGCTCTTTGAGAGATATTATCTACGATAATTTTTTTAAATTCATATTCGTATATATTTTTGTTTTCCTTTTATTTGAATTATTATTCCTTTTAATTTATTCGAATTATAATTTTTTTCTTCAGTTCATTTTAAAAGATGTAAAATACTCATTGGTATTCATATGTCTTCTTCCTCATCAAATATTTATCTTGATCACATTCTAACTTATTTAAAATGAACAACAAATTCTTCTTTTGACACATTTTGCAACATTTTATATATTTTTACCATTATTAGGAAACGATGAAATCTTATAAGTTCTTACAATAAATAATTTCGAATATTTATTTGGTTTATTTGATATCACAATATCGATATAAAATACATCTGAATCGTGAGTTGATCTATATTTCTGAAGGACGTTCAGAATTTAAATTTCACTCGTCAAGAGAAAGAAAGATTGGAATTGCTGAATCACACACAAAGAAATGTTTGCTGTAGAAGGTCATAGAAGATCCGCAAAAATAAATAGGTCAAAAACCGCTCAGCTAGAAAGTTTCTGAAATAAATGGTTACATACAGATACTTCTTATCTTCAAGAGAATTTTTTTTTTTAAATACAAAAATGGCAATTCATCTAATATTTCAAATGTAAGTTTACGACGTAGTTAATATAGAACGTTTCATGGGAAGTTATTTATGAAATGATAATATGACATATAAATTTTTATTTCTTATAATATGCAGCCTAAAATTTCCATTTCAAAATACTCATTTCATTAGAACTTTTGAAAAATTTTGTAATTTATGTTCAATATTGAGCTTTTGAATCTAATTTGAATTAAAATTATAAGTTACATATTTATTTATTTATCTTCAATTCCTACTATTAGTTCACTCTCTCCCTCCCTATATATATATATATATATATATAGGGCATATTTTCAATCGTTAATAAATTACTTTCTATTCATCCTTTCAAATTCAAATACATTTTTTTAAACTTGTAGTGGATGACACTTGATGTTAATACAGTTTTTTCAAATATTGATTCATTAATTAAATTAAAAAATGAATAAATAATAACAAACAAAAATCATAGTCCGATAGCAAAGAAGGAAATTCAATCGTTGTGTCCTTGTAACGTAGTGGATAGAGTGCTGGACTTCCAATCCAAAGGTTGTGGGTTTGAATCTCTCCTAGAATGGCCTAATTTCTGAGAATGTGATTTCTTTTTTACTACACTATTTTATTAGAATAATTCAGTTTAATTAATGAATAACCAATAACAAATAAACGAAAAAAAATAGTCCAACACCCTATATGGGGGGGGGGGGGATAAATTGCTAGGAAAATCGCTTTCTATTTTGTCACTTTATATTTTGATTCTGTCATACGTATATATACATATTTATGTTAATTGTACTATTTAATAAAAAGTAACTAAAAAAAAAATTTCGTTGTTGACCTAAGCAGGAATTGACTTTATTATTTTTTTTAATATTTCTTGTTTTTGTTCAATTGATAAAATAAAATTATCGATAATACATAAATACATAACGGCTGGAAAAAGGAACACTATTATATATTGCATGAGCTTTTTATCTTTTATCTATATGATTTCTATAGATATTATCTATATATTTCAAAATGCATCTTAATAGAAGTTTCATATAGTCAAATTATAAATTAATATAAAATAAATCAAGGATATTACAATTTAAATCTTTCATTTAACTTTGTTGTTTTCAAGGTATTTAATTTTCTAAATTATGCTTCTCTCATTCGATTTATTTTTCATTATTATAATTACCAGAACATGTGTTTAGACATAAAAACTTAGTTAAATTAACATAAATTTTAGAAGAAAATTTTCCTAAATTGTATTCATAAAAGTGTTATAACTTCCTTGGTAAATTACTCCCATGACCAAAAAGGTTAGACAATTCTTAATCTAATTCTTTCAAAAATAATATTATTCAATGTTTGTTTGAATAAGTAGAATTCATACAGGTGTAACGTGAAATATTTTATTTCACATAGCATTTAATGAAAATCAAATTTTGTTTATTGAAATTAATTTGATTAACATATATATAATTCCAACAAACTAAATACCAGACAACGAATGAATGTTTTTCGAGAAAAATGAAAACTACATTTAACGCCATGAGAATTTTAAAAATAAATTTTTTATCGGCCAAACTAATTGGTGTCGTTCGTCTGGCGTAAATAAAAAAAAAGGACAAAAATGTTCCAAAAAATGCAAACATTCTGAGGAAAAAGTTATAATTTATCACCACATAAAAGGGAAACTTTTTGTCGCCATATGAAACCTGAATGGTGTCGGAAAAAATGTTCCAGAGAAACATAAAGGGAAACCTGTCCCGTAGTGAACTGCTCTCATTTCGAAAGTGGAGACCATAAGTCTGAATCCTGGTTGGAACTTTTAAATATCAAAACCCAAACCAGGAATTACGTCCGCCACCACCAGAGGGCATCTCAGGTCATCGACGTCAGAGAATCTACAAGTAGGTCAGAATGAAATAGGGTTACCACAGAAGTTTTCCATCGCCAATGAAACACCTTCTATATCATGGAAACAAATGTAAGGTACATAATCTACCTGCTATTAAATGAATATCATTTAGCTTGTTGTTAACAGGTGTCATACTCTGTTAGGAGGTCGAAGAAATCAAAGGAAAAACTGATGGATGTATTGTTTGTTTTTATGATTCAGGTCATTCTCGCACTTTTTTTTTAATTTTCGAGCGTTCTTTGATTGGATTATTAGTGCGTTAAAACTGTTGAGAGGAAGAGTATTGAGTAAATAGAAATTTATCGGAGAGAGCATACGTTTAATATATATTCAATATTTTCATTATTTAATTTTATATTTTAATAAATATTACGGAAAACGTTTAAAAAACTATTCACTTTTTTTCTCGCAATGCTTATCGCGGAGGTTTATTTTTTTCCCATCTGCAGCTTAAATAACGCGATTCATCTTGTCATTATCAGAATTTTTGTATTAATCTATTATCGAATACTCATGTCACATGACTTCAGTTTTATAAATCATCCATTCATTGAAAGATATTCAAAACTAAGATTCTAATCCAGTTCACAGAACAATTGGCAAAACACAATTATAAGATCAATTGTTCTTCATAACATTATTATTTTTTAACTGATTGTTATCTTAACAATTCCATTATATGAAAAATAGTAAGTAAATTACTAATTCTTAATTTACTACTAATTTCTTACTAATTCTTAAGTAACTTAAAAGTAAATTCAACTTTTTGTGCCATTTTTTTTTACATATATTATAGTTTTTCCCTCTTGTATAAACATAACATAGCTTGGTTTTAATGTGTTACCAATTTTCAATTAGTTAATAAAGTGTCTTAATAAACTTCAAGTAATAATAAATTTAACTAATCTCTTTCAGACTTTCATTATTGATGCTTTTAAATAATCACCTTTTTCATCTTTAAGCAATGTTAAATGCAGAAATATGAGAAACAGAAATTAACAACTAAGTAAGAAATGAATTAAAAGTACACAAAAGAATTTGCATTATCTTTTCTAAATTAGCAACGATTTCTCAACATATATTGCCACCAAAATTCTCCTATGTTTTAGGATATTAATATTTTAAGCGAAATACGATCTTCTTTTTGAATCTCAGAGAACAAAACACATTCCTGTCTTTTAACCTCAGTCATAATTAAGTAAAGAAAGGAAAAGTATTTAAATGGGCTCACGTGCTTCTCAGGTGACCACTATTTTGGCATCTTGCCAGTAGAAAATTTAGCGAAATAAATATTCATGACAAAAAAAAAGAGAAAAAATTTGTGGTTTCTATTGAAGATATTTTTTATTTCTTTGTGCTCTTTTCAATGCGCATCAAAGGAATTAGAAAAGGTTACCCAATACGAAATTTATGAAAAGAATGCTTATGTTCTGAATCAATTATAATTCATCATTTGAAAGTGTTCATACGTCTACTTTTTCTTCAAAGCTACTTTAAACTGCTGCAAATTCTTGGTTTAATATTTTTTTTAAGAGTTTTTGTTAAAAATAAAAATAAAAGGTTTTGTTTTATATTTATAAGATTTAAATTGTTTGCTTAGAAAACTTTCTTTTTTAAGTTTTTCTTTATAAATTGGTTATAACTGTTTCAAGTTATACCTAAGCGTGTTGGAGGGGGGGGGGGGGTATATGAGTCAATATTGGAAAATTATATGGAAATAATTTAAATATTAAAAATTATA
>BMAV01012819.1:164106-184587 GCA_019973955.1 Trichonephila inaurata madagascariensis
AAAAAATTAATAAGGATGACGGTCTCCATGTTTTGTTTATGTTTAAGTAAGAATGAAAAACTATTTTTTGGAAAATATCAAATAACGTTCAAAGCTTTTAATGGATATTAGCATGCTTTTTTTTAAATACATAGGCCGATTCATTTGTTTTCTGTTTCATTTTCTGAAATATGATAGATATTAAGAGTTGATTTGTTCTAACTTTTTTACATCCATTTTTAAATTTTTTTACATTGTTGTATTGAACACTGGCTCCATACTGAGTAAAAATGATTGTTTTAATGAATGAGTATAATTGTCAAATGGAAAGAGTTAACTATATACCAAGGGAGAGAGAGAAAGAGAGTTATATTAAAGGCGCACTATATAAAGCAACACGAGGATTATTGGTGACAGACATCGTAATTCTGAACCTCTGGTCAAATGACGGGGACGACACTTGAACTGTCACTCCCTCCCCTCTCCTAACTACCACACCACACCAATGGGTGGACATTGAGTCTTGTCAGATTAAACGTGCATCGGCCTCCTCTACACAGTGTGTCTTTTACTATGTAACAAGGCTGACTACTTTGAAGTTCAAATATTCCCGCTATTAATACGTAATTATTATGTTTCGTAGTTTTGCATTAAAAAAAAATAAGAGCAGGTGATTATTAAAATCACCAGAACCTATTGTGTAAAATACTATTATCTTATTTTTAATTTTATATCAAATATATTTTATAGCAATATTTTTTGTGGAGTGTGGAACAACAAAGGTTGTTATCCCTATATATGTCAATATATTATCATGAATAAAAGTAGAATACATTTATACTGAGTTAAAACTTTAAAATTATAGAGCTGCCATGACAGTTTTACTAAATTAAAAACGTGCATTACTTTTATCAAACAAACAAAAAATTGTGTAATTGAAAAAAAAAAAAACTGAAATCAATATTATCTTACCATGCCTCATTTCAATCTGTTTTTATTATTCAAGACTTGCATAATTTTAATCCTTGGAGGTCAAGGATGGCTTAATTACCTAAAGTCAGGGATCAATTAACAAAGATAACGTGCTGAAAACATTTAAGATTACTGGTTGATAAAAAAAATTCCCTTTTTTTTTGTTGTAGATAAAAATAGGAGAGTAATAACCCTCTATTTAAAGTATTTGTTGTGGACTTGTGCAGACGTAATGAATAAAATAGATTCAAAATTGAAAATTCTTTATCTACAAATGATAAGTTTTCCTGCATTAACTGCATTTGATTCCTAATTAAGAACCTGAGACTTCATAACTTTCGTTTTGAAT
The DNA here is from genome assembly GCA_019973955.1 of Trichonephila inaurata madagascariensis. Classification (NCBI taxonomy): domain Eukaryota; kingdom Metazoa; phylum Arthropoda; class Arachnida; order Araneae; family Nephilidae; genus Trichonephila; species Trichonephila inaurata. The sequence goes on from BMAV01012819.1 coordinate 165,407, forward strand.
TTTATATTGTTTTTAATATACATGAAATCATTTTATATTTTCAATCCAACAAAATACTAACCCGCCTGAATTTTAAAATGTTTTTCCCCCCCCCCCCCCTTGCGTAAGAGAATATTCTGCAAAATGACTGAGGGTTCTTTAATTTCTAAGGGGAGAGGGGAGGGTTTCTTTAACTCAGCCAGATAGTGATATGACTAATATTGTCTCGCTTAAGATATCCAATTTTTTTTTTATAAAAAATTCAACTGAAAGGAGCTAGTATGTCTGAGAATTGCTAATCTCAAATACATGAGTGATTTTTGTAATTACAGAATAACATTGAAAAAATTTTGAAAAATTTAATTTTACATATAATTGCTTACAATTTGATGAATATTCGTATTTCACTGCTTGCCACAGGCTTGTTAATATTTCTCTATCGTGTGAGATCGACAAATCCTTGAAGAATAATCCTCTAACACAGCGGTTCTTAAACTTTCGATCGCCGTGCCCCCATCCCCTTTATGTATCAGCCTGACTTCGTGGACCCCCGAAGGTTTTAAACACCTCTCCCTGACTTCCAACAGATGGCTGAGTGATTTAAAGGTCCTCAATAATCCTAAGACTGCCTCTGCTTCTCATCTTTACACATGTGTTTCTACTACTTTTTGAAAATATTACGTTGTAGTAATGGCTATGTAGTTGCAAACAATTAAAATACTGAATATTCTTGATATAAATACATGTTCTAGTAGAGTTTTTTCATCGAGGGTAACTTAGTGATCTAGTCTAAGGTGGCACATCTTTCAATTTTTTCACTAGGCCCTACAGAAACTGTAAAAGAAGGAAATTTTAACATTATATAAGAGACATTCGTAGACCCCCTAGTAAGGCTCTGGGGACCCCTGTTTAAGAACCACTGCTCTAGCAGAAGAAAAGTTATTTCTCCAGCTTTGGTTCTTTAGTCAATTTTATGCTGTCATAATCTACTTTGACGTATACCTTAGTGTGCAAAACTTAAGCAACAAAGTCATTTTTTAGCATGCAGTCACAAAATTGTAGAAAAAGGCTTTTTACGATCAATACAATTGATTCAGTGAAAGATGATACACATATAGATATCAGAAGCATGACATCAGAGATGATATGATGTTACTCAAAACGCATAAGTTCAGTGCTCCAGGTATTAGGCAACTTGAAAGAAGGAAAATTGCATTTCCTGATATTCGTTACAAGTGTATATGATATCATACGTGCAATTTAGCTACAGGAAATTCTCGGGACACCGTTATACGTGCTGGGATCATTTGCAGACTTGAAGAGGGGCGTAGTTTGACGAGTATTGTCTAAGAACTTGGAAATGGCAAAAGTGTTATATTTCCAAGCTTGGAAAATCGCCCAGAAAACACATGTAGCTATAAAAAAAAATTTGCGGTGGTCGGTCAAGGAAAATAACAAAAAATGAAGACCGATATATCATCGTGCAGACGAAAAGAGACTGAAACCAGACAGTAGACAACATTGCTCCGCAGATCCGTGCGTCAATTGGACGATGAATGTTCCAGACATCTTTTTGTAAAAGGTACTTATTTGTTCGCTGATCTGAACTCTGCATACTATTAACACCAACCATCAGCAGCACCACTTATAGTGGTGTAATGAACGCAAAGACTGGACAGATCATCAATGGAGTCACGGCCTCTCAATTGATGAGAATTTTCTTATAATCTGACAAACAATTATTGATGCTAGTGTATATGAAGAGATGCAGAAACATGCTTCATCCCTCTAACATCAGAAAGGGGACCGATGGAGTACGGGGGGGGGGTCTGTCTAGCGTCAGACAGAGGGCTCACTTTCTGGAGATTGTTACTGTGATGAAATTACCCTGCTTGGCAAAGCGGAGATCTGTTCTGAAAGGTGCAGTTGGTCCAGATTTTGTTTTATGAACTAGCACAGCCAGCATCATCCACACACACTTTTCAGGAGTTTTTAGAAAGGGACGAAATCCGTAGAATAAATTGATCAGAGTGCTCCTCTTTTTTAACATTGAACATATGTAATATGCTTGAAAACAAAAAAAAAGACGAGTGATGATTAATCACTTCCTCTGAACACCAAACATCTGAAACAGATGCTAATTTCGGAATGGGGGCTCTCTTTTCAAGAACTGCTGGATAATTTGATATTGAGTCTGATCAGAAGGTGAAATGCAACCTTTGCAATTAAGGGAGATCATATCCCTTACTAAAGGAGTTTGTTTTTTTCTCTTTCAAGCCCAAAATGTTTTTTTTTGTGTACCATCGCTATTCTGTCAATAATGTCTTATACTAATTCGTTCTTAACTGCATGCGTTCCGTTTCTTTTGTTACTATGTATGCTTTCTTCAACCTTTAAGTTCTGCATTATGCCTCAGTAGTACTATTTTCATTTCTTCTAGTTGATCGTAGGCGAAATAAAGGCAAAATTAGTATATATATATATGTAGTTTATGTATTGTATAAATATAAAGAGAGAGAGAGAGAATACTGAAAATTGGGCACCTAGAAAGCAATTTAAAATAAACAAGTTATTGAAATTCAAGTTCAGCTACACAGAAAGAAAATTCTACATTAGTTTTAATTATTGAAGAATATCCCTTAAAGAGTTAATTTTATTTAAATGTGTGGGTAATTTAAATTGTTATCTTACATGTATTTTAAACTTACATTAAAACCTGCGATCTGTTTTTGGTTGCTAATATTTTTTCTTAATTTTCGTTCACCGTATCAAAAACGTAGAAATTTTAATTTTCAAAATGACTTATAAAGAAAAATATCAAGGTCCATTTATATTCCCAAAGTTCTTTTTACTTTAAATATACTTATTTACGAAACGGATGAGAGCCCTATCGATAGATTATTCACGGTGACCTTCCGAAACATTAGCTTTGACCACCCAAATGTACCTGAAAAGTTATTCTTTTTCTTTTCTATTCAATATGGGTCATTAGGTAAAAGTCGTTCGAAAATCGATGATTCTGATTACCTCACCAGCAGCTATCTTCAGTATTAACCCGGAAGTCGATAGGAATCATCAATTAGGATATGTGATGCGTACGAGCGGGTTTTCTATATTCTTGAGCGATCAGGTCAGAGACAGATTGTATCTGTCTCTATATGTGTGTTTGGCGTCTGGACAATCATTGTTGCCCCAGGTGAGTCAAGCTGCTGGCGTACGACGGGCAGCATCATTAGCTTGTTAGTCGAGCGTTTCATTAATTGCGTGGGAAATGTCATTAACTGTAACTGTACGCAGAGATGGATATTTGTAATCAGTAAATGTTTACGTAAGATGGTTTCTCTTGGAATGGAAATGTTGATTTAAAAGAAAAGGGTTCTGGATGGAGTTGTGGGAATAGTATATGCATTCATACTTGCAAAAGTGTTCCTTAGTTCCATGGGAAAGAAAGATTTTTTTTTTTGAAAGAAATGGTGAAAAATATATAAATGTTTATGGATAAAATATTTAAAAACTCAAAATTTTTTCAAAAACTAAATAATTTCCGTCTGAAATAACTTATAAAGTATTAAGGTATCCGACTACTTGCGACAATTTTTTTTTTTGAAAAAATGATATGGAGATTTTTTTTTTGTCGTTTTTAGATTTATTTAGCACGTTTTAAGAAAAATATGCTAAAAATAAGAAGAGAAAAAGAAATTATTATTAATAAAACGGGAAAAAAACAGGTAAAATTTTGCAAATAATTACATAAACAGGGCCCATTCTGTACAAAAAGTTTATGAACAAATTTTCAATTTTAATGTGTTGCTTTGCTATTTATTTTTAAAATGACCTTCAGGATAAAAGCCATTTTAATTTTTTCAAAAACTAGAGCACTTTATCTTAGTTATTATATGAAATTGCTTTTAAAAAAACAGTGATTATATTCACATAAGGGACTGTAAATTTTGTAATAAAACAGTGATTGATAAACCTGAAGGTTAAAACACTTCTACTATTTTACAGAACATACACTAAAATTTTCATTAATTATTTTCAAAAATTTTTGAGCTATCGCTGTCCCCGTTCGAATATTTAAAACACACACACAAACATTTCGAGTAAAGCGTATTTTACAATATGGCATTTTGCATTAAGTAGTGGCATCTGCTTTTTGTTCTATTGAATGGAAAATAATAAACTTTGTATTTTTTTAATAAAGCTAATAAGATGACTTATAAAATAAAATCATAAAAAAATTGTCAATTCTTGGCAAAATTTACAATTTTAGGGGGGAGTCGGATACCTTAAATTACTTTATTCTCTATATAAACTGTGCTCTTTAGTTAATGGTTTATTAACACCGTGTTGTGCTTAGAAGCAACACAGGACTTATTGGCAACGGACCTCGTAGTTTTAAATAATGTTCAAGTGATGAAGATGACATCATATTCTCCAAATTTCTACGCCATTCCAACGTGAGAATTTTGAGCCTTGCCAGATTTAACGTGTGTCAACTCCGCTGATCTTTTCATGCTTGGTCTTTCGTGGTATCGTGACTCTACCTGACGACTCAATTGCAAAAAAAATTAACCACGTAAACACGTCCTGTTGGCTATCGCGGCCACAAACTGTGAAATAGGAAATGTTTTTCAGTCAAATGTATTTATTTATCAGTTAATTTTCAACATATGTTAAACGAAACTGTCAGCACATTTATTCTCTCCTAATTTAAATTCTTGTTTGAAAAGTTTGCATAAAACTATGTGAATTAGATGTAATATGTTGGGTTGATATAAAAAATATTTCTCGATTTCGTAGTAATTTAATTTCTTATGATTATAAAAAACAATAATAAAACGAATACACACACACAAGTAATAAGTATTCATAAAGTTTAATGTGGAATACTGGGATATAGAGTTGTTAAAATGATAGTGTTGTCGAAAACTTATTTATGCTCGGATTAAAAGTTAAATATTTTCGCCCGATTATTTAAATCTTTTTATAATATTAAGTATTTATCGTTACAATTAATTTTTTGTTGCATTTTAAAATTATTTCTCTAAATTAGCATATTTATTGTCAGTTTAAATGAAACATTTATTAAAAAAGGTAAAAATGTTAGGATAAAAGAATGCATAAAAGGAATGTGTGTGTGAAATAACACGCAAAGAATAATGTAATACAATAAGTAAAATATTAAAGGAACTAAATTAATCTCTTCAATACAATTCAGCGTTAAGCTGGGATAGCTTCCCTATTTTTTTTCCTTCCCCGAAAAAAAAAAGTGGGTCAGTTCCCCCTGTGAAGAGTCCTCTCTATACACTTCCTTTTTCTCATTTTCTTAGTTTGGTCAAATTGATTGCATTTCATCATTACTAGTCTAGTAATAATTTTCTCCGAAAATCAAGTAATGACAGCCAATGATGGTTTGAGGTATTTCCTTTTTTAAAACATTTTATTCGAAGAAACTATTTTGTACCAATTAGTGACGTCACATTGAATAAACTAATTATGTGGCGTATTTTTCGACTGGAGTCGTTTGCTATTTTTTTCGTACCCTCACGAGATCTTTTAAGTAGAATTGAGTGACGTCATTTGAGTATTCTTGCGTGACAGAAATCCCATAGTTCTTTCGGTATGATTTCGGAAATGAAATCCAGAAAGCTCTCCGGAAAAGATAATGCTAGAAGTAATTTATAAAGGATTGAAACACTTTAAAATTATAACTTACATATTTGTCCATTTTTAAATAAATAATATCACTGCAGAAGCAGAAAGAAATTATTTTACAAGCAGTTATTTTACTGAACTGAATATTTTAAACAGATGATACTTATATTATTTAATATTATTTAATATTATTTAATATTAATTATTATTAATTAATTATTATTAATTATTTAATATTATTTAATATTATTTAATTATTTTTAAATAAATAATATCACTGCAGAAGCAGAAAGAAATTATTTTACAAGCAGTTATTTTACTGAACTGAATATTTTAAACAGATGATACTTATATTATTTAATTTTCGTCTACAGTTCACTATCAAAAATAAAATTGCTCCTTTTTTTAAAAAAATGAAGTAAAGCGCTGCTTTTTGATGGCTTACTTTTCGGTTCGATATCCGATTTCATCAAATATACTGATTAATTGAAGGCTTCTGAGTACATGTTAAAAACCAAACATTCATTTTTTTAGTGTGTTGTAACATACCCAACCATTTCCAAACGAAATCCATCATAAAAGTTTATGCATTCTTGCTATCTAAATATTTAAGTTTATAAACGCAAAAAAAAAGAATACATTTTAATTACAAAAATTGCTAAAAGTACTTCAGCTTTTTTCTCCAAAAGCAATTATTTTATATATTCTACAAATTTTATTTCAGTCTTTATGAAGGATAAATTCGTTATCTACAGAGAAGGGCGTTCGCACTTTATGGAAACGATTTTGATAGTTAATTTTTATCAATAAATACCATATTTTTTTGTGGAAATTTGCTTCTATCTGATAGCCATGATTCTTGACAGTAGCTCTGGTTCAAATTTTTCATGAAAGTAAACTTTTTCTTACTATTGTCATGTAAATTTTACTCCCTTCCTCTTGAACCGTTTTCCAAAGTTCGTTCAGTGTTAGTGGATGCCATTTTGCTAAGGCTCATTTTAATACACCAAAAGCACTAAAGTCCATTGAAGAATCGTCAGGTAATTTTACAGGTATTTCATCAATTGGGATACACTTTATTCCTGTTTCTGATTCTTTCTTTGCTAAATGAGTGGCAGTTGACTTAGGCGTATGACTAGAGGCTTTTTTCATATGAAGCTCAACTTTATCAATGTCCTTCCCATATAAAGCTGGAATTTCTTCTTAAAAATTGGTTCTAAAATATTCTGCTGATAGTAGAGTGAATTGAAGCCCAGTAGCTGAGTGGTAGTGTATCGCCCTTCCAATCTACATGCCCGGGGTTTAAATCCCGGGCTGGGCAACGTCGACTCAGACTTTCATCCCTTTAGTGGGTCAATGAATGAGTACCAAGCTTGCTTGAGAACTGAACACTGTGGGTTTTGCGTCAGACTGACCATTTGACCGAAACATCTGTGCATGCACCCCAGCGTCTAAGATCACATAAACTGAGATAAGCACATTATGTCTTGGCCTTCATGGGCTGTTACACCATTGAGTTAAGTTCAGTAGAGTAAATTAATTTTGGGTTTACTAGAGACTTTTTTGATTTTTAATTTGCCGTTGTTAGAAAATCTTACAACAATCATGAATTCCTTTGGGGGTTTTGCTGTGCACTGATAAAGGTATTTCGTACAATCTTTCCCGTCAGTTGAGCGATAGAAAATCGATCTTCTTTTACTATAGTCACTTAAATATACCCTTACCTCATCGAATGTTGCTACAAATTTCCATTTTTCAGCAGCTAGGTGTTTTTTACATATTTTTCGACAATTTGCTTTTCTTTCAGGAATATGTTTTAAAGCAGGAGACGAACTTTAGATTTAAACGCCTGTTTTAACTCTTTGAATTCTTATGAATGATTTTAATTACAGTTCCACAGAAGACGTTCCTAGTTTCGATGCAGTGGGTCTTTTAGTCGGTGGAATTTCTTTTAGGATCAGAAACTTCACTTTCTTGATAGTTGCATGCGTTCGACCAGTCTTAGGATAAAGTTTCGCGGTCATGTTTACATTTTTACTTTCTGCTAAGACGCTTTTTCCCTTATATATTTAATATATTATAAATATCTTTGAGTTAAATGCAATAACTGAGATTTTTACATAGCTTTTTTTTATTTGTTGGAAATTTCGTAATCTTCGAGCCATATATAATTTTTAGGAGTCATTTTTAAAATAAATCTTTTATTTTGCATTCCAATCAAAGGAAAAACTTAGCAAACGATTATTTTGAAATTGCCAAAGTTTTATCTGAAAATGCAAACGAGAAAATGAATTACAAAATCGTTTCTATAAAGTGTGAACGACCATCTGTATTTCATGAATAGCCATTTAACACCTAGCTAAAAAATATTTGTTATTTTTAGACTTTTTACTTTTCCTTCTGAATTTCTATGAATGATCCTTTTTCAGCGCTTTTAATCTTCGAAGGTCTCATGTGGGAGTAATTTTTTTTCTAATCTATAACTTCAAAACCTTCTTCCTAGAGGTTTTTATTTCCGCGATCCCACCTTGTCACGGCCTAGATCAATGAGAATCTCTATCCACGCCTTGTTTTTAGGTGTGGGATGCATAAGAAACGTGTTATGATTTTTTTTGCAATTCGAGTTCGCGCCCTTTTTAAGCCTTTTCTCACAATAAACTCGTGATATTGTGTTTATGTTTTTCCACAAAATCGTTGCCACTTCGATAGATTGTAGATGAAAAAATTTTATATCCGGTAACATATTCGCAAAAGTGGTTTCCTGAAATTTATGTTTTTTTAAAAAAATTACAAAATGTACCTGTTTTCGCTTAATATAAAATCAATTCAATATACACAGAAAAAATTTGAAGATACGTACATCATTCTTTTTTTTATATTTCATCCTTTCTAAAGGTCACACATCTGTGTGGAATCTCTATTCCAAAAACTGTTCTTATATACTTTATTCCAGATGGCAATGATCATTTTACAAGAAATCAGCAAGTTTATGGAAAAATCTATAAATAGAATGTTAATTTGTACATTATGGTTTGATTTTAGCTTCAGTATTAAGCTTTAAATAGCATTTTTATAGTATATTATAAAAAACTCACTTGGGAAAACATTACATGAATCATTATTACTGTGATCTTTCGAATTAATTTTTGTGAATTGAGACCTTAGTTCTGATAGTGGTTAAATTGATTCAAATCGAATAATTTAAAATGTTTGACATCTGAAATCGAACTACATTGTAAAGAAGTGATAGACTTAATAATTCAGCTAAGTAAACATTGCTTTTTATTAAAAATTTATCTGTAAATACACTTTAAATAAATAAGAAATATAATGAATTGTAGAATTGATAAAAATGCTCTGCCATGACATGATTCAGAAGAAGGAAAATACCCGAAATTACAGTAATTTTTAATGATAAAAGTACGATAAAAATAGAAAACAACCCCTTTTTTCTGCCTTCAAAGAACGATTGCTCTCGATATTCTTTGATATCTACTACTTTATCTAACCTGGAACAAGTTGTCATTCTTCCTATTTTATCAAAAAATTTAAATACTTTTTTTTAAAGCGATTGAAAATGAAATAATAAACACTCATCCATTATTTGCAAACTGAAATAATTTGACAGACGAAGATCTATATATGTATATAATTTTACGTAAGGAAATGATTTCACGAATTTTGTTATTGATATTTAAATCTATTCAACCAGTTAACGATTGTGTACCGACTCCATCAAAAGTCTGTACAACATTATAGTGAGTTTGATTGATTATTAACGTCACGCTATACTAAACTTCATGATGGTTATTGACGATAGACTTCAAAATTGTTCCTCAATCAGGTGACGAAAACGGCACTTGAACTGGCATCCTACTTTCTAAACTTCCTTCCATACGCCCCAGTGAGAGTTTCGACAGATTTAACGCTTTCATCATTACACGGTGAAGCCTAGTGGCTGAGTGGTTAGTGCATCGCGCTTCCACACCACAGGCCCGAGGTCCAAACCCCGGGCTGGGTAAAGTTGACTCAGTCTACAATCCCTTCAATGGGTCGATAAAATGAATAGCAAGCTCGCTTGGAACTTAACGCTGGGGGTTTTCGCGTCAGACTGACCACCTGACCGGAACATCTGCTCTTGCACCTCAGGGCCCAAGGTCGCGTATACTGAGTTGGGCACAGTAAGCCTTGTCCCTCATGGGATGTCGCGTCATTGAGTTAAATTATCGTTACACGGTGGGTCTTTATTGGTATCAGGGAATGAACCAACGACTCGACAGATACAACCTGGCGACTAATTCGCGACTATGACCACTCGGCTACCATGGTCCCATAATTACAGGGAGAGGAATATACACTAAAAAATAAGACCTCAGAATTTGTAATTAACTTGTTGCATAACTATCAGTGACGTAACGTGCACCCCCGCATCGTGAGGGAGGGGGATTCTAGTGAACCCAAAGCCGGATGATATGGTTTTGCAGTCCCTTGTAAGATCCGGCTTGCGGCCCAAAACCTGACTTTACAGGGGGCCCCTAATATTCTCCTTTACGCCATTGGAGATTATAGTTGAAAAATTATGAGATCCGTCAGTAAAATCGATTATGTACTATTAAGACATTAATAAAACAAAGAAACAAGTGCAAATTGTAAATACAGGATTATAATTAATGTGTGTTTAGTGGCTGAATGGTAGTGTATCACGCTTCCACGCTACAAGTCCGGGGTTCAAATCCCGGGTTGGGCAAGGTCGACTCAGCCTTTTATCCCTTCAGTGGGTCGATAAATGACCACCTGATTGGAACATCTACACATCCACCTCAGCGTTCAAGGTCATGAAAACTGATATAGGTACAGTAGGCCTTGGCTCTCATGGGCTGTTGAGCCACTGAGTTTAGTTTAATTAATGTGCAACATACACGTAAAGATGGAAATAAAAGGATTTTTTAAATAAGGAATTTTATATTTAAAAAATCCCTCATTTTCAATACGATTATTTTCTTTTTTTAATCAATGATCTTAAATGAAAAAAAATCACAAGTTAATAATACTTTTTTAAAAAAAAATCTACATTGTATGATTAAATGAATTTTTTTGGAAAAAAAGAAAAGTTTTAATTTTCAAAAATCAAATAAATAATATTGTCTGTATATATTTACTAAAAGCATAAGTATTTCACTCTGGTAAAGAAGAACAGGAACATTTATAATTTAACAATATTTGTGATTTTTATCACAGATTTCAAAAAATATTTGCATGGTCTGCTGTTACAACCACTCACTTTTTTTTATATCCAAGGGCATAGGTAATTACAGTTTGCTAAATATCATATCGATGAAGGAGCCTTGAGAAGTTAAATGTCTTTCCCTCCCTTTGTAACACTTACAGAACAAATCGACTCGCTAGTATTCATTGAAGTGAAAATAATTCTATTTAAATTTTCAGAACGAATGCTGTCATAAGATTTTATCTAACGCCCAAACGTTTCAATTTGCATGCATGGATTAAAAAATTCTTTGTGAATAAACTGTTACGTGCTATTGAATTCAACTTTAAATGTGGTTGTACATTTTCCATTAAAAAAAATGTTGGATAATACGAGGGAGATCTTGAAATAGTATTTTGTTTCTAAATGTATGCTCCCCCCTTTAAAAAAAGAATTTTTTTTACATGATATAATAAATGATAGACGAAGATGTTATATTTTTAGAATTTAAATGATTTAATTCAGATCTAAAATTTAAATTTTTGATCTGAAATTCTTTAAATTAAACTAATTTTATCTGAAATTTAATTTTGGATTTTAGATTTAAATTTAATTTAATCTTAAGTTCTTAAGAAAAATCATTTGTGAATATATATGGTATGAATGCTCTGCACCGATAAATATTAAACACATATCTTCTCGAAAAATATCAAGCAGCTCAAAGAGTGTTATATTAAGTGATAATTTTCCTCTTAAAATTAAATGTAGCATTTAAAGTATTTTTGCGTATGTTATACATTGTAAATAATTGTTAATATAATATATATAGAAGAAAGAATATATATAGAAAGAAAAACTACAAGGAAAGTTTCTTAACGTCTTCATCCACTTCCTGAAGAACTGAATTTTTTCTTTGATGCTCAAGCACTTACGTTTTGACATTTTCGAGCTACAAGAAACGAAACTACCAGTACGACTGATCAACACTACAAATAAACGGAGAAAATATCTAGGACACGGGGACACGAGACAACTCCACTGATGGTAAAAGGGGATATTGAAGATGTTTCCAGTGAACTGGACAATGGGGGGTTAAAGGTTGCACTTCTTAAATGAAATGCGCAGAATTCTATTGCTCTCGGCGAGTTAGGCCCCTAATAAAACCAGTTCAAGATTTATGACCACCATAAAATGTGTTAAAAGGGAGAATAACTTGAAATGTCCAGAAATACTTTAAAAATAGGGTGAAAAAAAATTGAATCAAGGAAAAAGTTCATTATATAGAAAATGCACTTCGCAATTGAGAGATTATTTTACAAAAAAAATCGTGAAATGTTCTTGGTTCCAGGAAAAAGTTCGTTATATATAAAAGTTTGCAATATAGAGGCTCGTACTATGGAGATTCGACTATATATATACACACACACACATAAATACAGTTAAAAGTTAAATTTCGTTACATGTGCAATTTCTTTTTTCAGAGTTTATATTAAATTAATTAATTAATTTTTTTCTCAATTACTAGGAAAAGTATAGTTTCACGTAACGAAGCTCAGATAAATTAAGGAAACGTTATCTTCCGCTAGATAATAAAATGATTAAAAATTCTTGCCTTTTCTTTCTTTTGTTTGCTTATCATCCGAGGAGAGATCTTTTCTGTATTTAGAAATGTACTGCTAAGAAAATAATTTCACAATTAAGAAGAGAATGTTATCGGTTGAATCTTTCGCATAGCTATTAGTACTTAAAAAAAAACATTAATTGCTTGATAAAAACAGTTAAAATGAGAATAATTTTAAAATTTCCTTAGGTTTTCGAAATGGCTTGAATATAAAACAATTTTATATTTTGTTAAAAAAATATTTTTATGAGAAAAGGAGAAATCCTTGTATTTAATAGTGTGGCGAAATTGAAATTATTCTAATTTTAGAATATCAAGCATTTCTTTCCGAAATACACTGAACGAAATGTAAATATTCAAAATTTTCATTATTTATAAATTTTTTGATTCAATTAAAAACCACTTGAGAATTGGGCAAAATCGCCATTTGATCTTATTATAAAAGCTGCATAAAATAAGTCGTCCAAAAAGTTTTATAACAGTGGAAAAAGTGATGCACGGGAAATAAAAATTCTACTTTCTATTTTTAAAAGGACCAGGTTTTCAATGTTTCGTTTTGCGTTTGCCAGTTTTTTTTTAACTTGGAATCTGCGATAAAGCGCCAAACGTGGCAACCATTTTCGACGATGCGGAGAGCGCCTGTTTGAATTAAGGTTTTGTTTATCTCAGATCGCTTCATACTCTCTGAAGCGTCGCTTACGGTTAGTCGCAGTGTTAAGACTACTAGGAAGGATTAGGATTTTCTTCTAAGGGATTCTTGGTTTTTTTTCGGCTGTTTCTGGAATTTGTTTCTCTGTTCTGGTCCTTCCTATCGTGTAGCGATATTCAGAATTTCTTGCAAGGAAGAAATCAGACAGAAAGTAAGTCGTCATTGTTTATTTTATTTTTATAATTATATAAACTTATTTATTCATATTAAATAACTTTATGTAGTTAAGTTAATATCTGCATCGCGCTATATTACTTGTATTCTTTAATTAATGAATTGTTTAAATTAGACTGCAAAAGTTAAAAAGAATTTGTTTTTGATTTATTAAATGAATCGTGATTGAATATTTTTCATTTAAAATAAAACTAATCAAATGTATATAGTTGGAAAAAAAATCCGATATTTTCTTATTTTTTTTTTAATGTTTATATTTAAAAACATTTCTACTGTGTGTTTACTCATACATTTTTTACATACTTCATGCATATCGTTAAGTTTTCGTCTCTTGCGGTCTGCAATTTTTAAAGATTTTATTACAAGTCATAAATATATAGGGTGTTTATATTTCATTTGGGGGTTCACGAATAGATTAATATGTTCATGAAAAGCACAAACGTGAATTATTTGAAAAAATAAAGCTCTAGTTACGTATTTTTCAACTAATAGTTATTGAAATTAATTGAATAATAAAATTTATGTAGGACAGTTTTTTTTGTTTACGTTATAATTTGTGACACTAAAAGACGAATTATTAAAAAAAAAGTATATATATATTTTGTTTCTTTTAATGCATTCTTATATGCTATTATATTCCACTTTTTTATATTATTCTATATATTGAATATATATCTTAAAGAGATCCAAACAAACTATATATCTTTTCCAATTTAACCGAATGAGAAATTTCATTTTGTAACTTATTTTTGTAAAACATAACTCATATTTGATTTTGTTGACATTGATTAATAAATATCAACATATATGATTGAGAAATGTTATTCAAAAATATAAAAATAAATCGAAGGAAATGTAAAATTTTAATAATAGCAACAACTATATAGCCATACATCAATACAATTCTGATAATTTTTTTTATACTGAAATATGTTTCAAAACCAAGAGTGTCCTTAAGGCAGTGGTTCTTAAACTGTGGTCCGTGGACCCTTGGAGGTCCGCAGCACCTTTCTAAGGGGTCCGCGAAGGTCTCTCTTTTAATGTTAAAATTTTTCTCTTCTTTTCTTAATGTTCTTTTTCTCTTTCTCTTGTACAGACTCTGAAAGACCTCATGGAAATATTTGAAAGATGTCCCCCCTAAACTAGATCACCAAATTGCCCCCAATGAAAAAACTACTAGAACAAGTATTTCGAACAAGAATATTAAATCAAGGATTTTTTTTAATACTGTATGTAACTAACTACATAGCTATTACTACAGCGTAATATTTTCAAAAAACTATGGAAACATTCGTTCAAAAATTAAGAACTGGATTCACACACATAGCGGGCCAATACGGTAACGATTGCATTTAAATCACTCAGCCATGTGTAGAGAGTCAGGGAGAGGTGTTCAGAATCTCTCTCTTTGTGGGGTCCGCGACGTCAGTGTTGATGTGTGGCAGGGAAATAATTGAGTTAGGAATTTCATCAAACCCTTGGGGGATATGATCAATTGACGGGAGATGTTAAAATAACGTCTCTTCAAGGCCATTTTCCTAATGAAAGTAAGTGATTTTATCAAATTCCTGAACTGTTTTTGTGAAATGATGAACTAGTAAGGATTTGCATTAGCAAAATGCTGTACAGGAGGAGGGGAGACATCTGGAGGAGTCGAGTCCTTGTACTTCCTAACCATACAGGTAGTACTATCGATCCCCTAAATATCAACCCCATGTCTTTAAAAAAATAGCACCATAGGATTAACATAGGGATTGATTACTAGCCTAATTTTCTAATTATTTGTTAATTAGATTCGAATAAATAATTTGTATTTCATTGACTATTGTTGTATTACTTACTTCTACGTTTAATAATGCATCATATGTGTTAAATAAACACTTTTAAACTCTTGACAATATTATTTCATCATTTCACTGAAACAGCTCAGGGATTCGTTCAAATCCTTTACCTATATCAGGGAAATGACCTTGAAAAGACGTTATTTTAACATCTACCGTCAATTGATCATCTCCCTTAGGGATTTAATGAGGTTCCTAATTTCTTCATTTTCCTGCGACAGATACATAAAAAGGGGCCATGGAGATCGAAATTTTAAGAACCGCTGCCTTAAGGCATTTATTCATAAACATAGAAAAAAAGTGATACTTTCTAAGATGATATTAACGATAAACTATGAATAAGAGAGATTGAAAGATTTGATCAGTCATCAGTGGCGTAGCTAGTCTTGAGTGGGCCATGTATCAAAGTTCCTTGGGGATCCTCACTAGTGACCCCTTAACATTTTGCGATTTTTTGCTTTCGCGTTTTGGCGCCTCCTATCACTGATACGGTAGTAGCTACGCCCCTGTCAGTCATTTAAGGCAGTAGTTCCCAACACCAGGACCGTGGACCGGTAACGGTCCATGGATCAAATAATACCGGGCCGCACAAGGAACATCTAACTATTTCCATTTTATTTACTATGGTGTATTTCTCCCGGTTTTGTGTTACTTTTTATGGAAATCATAACATTCAATGTTAAATACTTTATATTCCATGCTAAGTCGTTTTATATATTCCATGTTAAATCACTTTATATTCACTTTTTGGTGTAAATGTATTTTATTCTGAAAGCATATTTAAATACAATTAAATTAAAATTATAAAATCAAAGCAATCTGAAATATAAACAATTCACGACCCTCCTTCAGCGGGACGAGGTAAAATTATCAAACGTTGACAGGGGACCACGGTGATAAACAAGTTGGGAAGGACTGATTTTTCAGGAATAAGGCATATAAATTTGGTGTGTTGTACTACTTTTTAAATGAATGGACCGAAATATGTCTAAAACTTTTA
The DNA here is from genome assembly GCA_019973955.1 of Trichonephila inaurata madagascariensis. Taxonomy (NCBI): domain Eukaryota; kingdom Metazoa; phylum Arthropoda; class Arachnida; order Araneae; family Nephilidae; genus Trichonephila; species Trichonephila inaurata. The sequence continues at coordinate 181,595 of BMAV01012819.1, forward strand.
AGAGACGTCGAATATAATGCATGTACCTTATTTCTCTATCCATAATTTGAAATTTGACCCAAACCTTGTGATGGAAGGGTAAAAAGTTTCTTTGTAAAGGAAATAAATGTGTGTGTGCCCCCATCTTGAAAAAAGTTAATCGTTTTTTCGTGATTCTCTGAAATGCCTGACTTAAAGAGCAAGACGAAGTGATTATGAGGAATAATTATGTTCGTGATAAATATGTGTTTATGATTAGCTGACGAGCTAGATGCGTGTATATTAAATAGTTAATTGTATAGTTATTTAACACTTCATTTTTGTAATTTTTATGTTGTTTCTTATTTTGATCTGAAAATCTTGTCTGGCATTGAAAAGATTCATATAACACGGATTGTTCAAATTCTAGTGATAGCGAAGGTTTATTTGGAGTCAGTAAACAAAAGATCATTCGATATTAATTATCTTTAAAATTTCAATTTTGCGTGAATATTTATTTGCAACGTGAGAAAAAAGGTCTTTCAAAAAGAAATAATAAACATTTACCGAGAAAAATTATTTTTATAAAAATATTTCATTACTGCTTAAGTCAGTCATGTTATCGTGTGTATTTCTTTGGTATTATAATCTATAAAATTAGCTTTAAAATCTAAACAAATTTTAAATAAAAATACAAGGAAAAATATACATTTATACATAGGTTAGTGGAATAATAAAATAATTAAGAGTGTTACTATTTTTTTCGTTTTCAAATATCGGTTAAAACATTGCATATTTAGTTTTCATTTGAGAATTAAAAAGCATTTTGAGTTGATGTTCAAATGTTTTGCATTCAAATTGTCATTGGTTTATCCATAACGTGTTTTGATGTTAATTTAAGATACAAATGAATTTATGTTGCTGAAAAGACAATGATATTTTGATTTACTCTTTTAAAATTTTAGGAATAATTAATTTTTGTATCAAATGTTGATGTTTTCAACTTTGATTGGTTTTAAAAAATCGCTATTGTGGAATCTAAGGGTAATGAGCGATTTATCCTTATTTTTGCTAGAAATACCAAAAGCATAAAAAAAAAGATCGAATAAATTTCTACAAAATACGGTCGATAGTGTAGGCGGTTTTGTATCACAGGAACTGTTCCATGGGCAATAGCATTTGTTGCTTGCGATCCAAATCCAAGGTCCATTAAAAGCGTATTAGTAAAGCATCGATAATTCTGCGACCTATATTACCTTGTGGTCTGCTTTCTGCGGTCGCTAATATTGATGTTTCGACTTTTTTTTTTTTTACTTTATCGATCTGTTTACAGTTAAGTATATTTGTCGAGTTTTTCTTTAATGCTTGAACAAATTCAACGGAGTTGGGGGGAGAGAGGTTGAGATATTTAAAGAAATCTAGAAAAAAATCCAGTTTTCTTTCTTTCTTTCTTTTTTTTTTCTTCATGAAAATTGGCAGTTAATTTGTCTAATGCAATTAAATTCATACTCATTGAAAAATTAGAATTGCAAGTATTTTTTTTTTTTAGCTTTTTACTAACTACAAATTTTGTATAAAAGTGTTGTTGTGCCAGAGGAATTAGTTAAAGGTTTGTGTTACATTTGTATAATTCTAAACTAAAATACCGTAAAATCCGGCGTATAACGCGCACCTATGCTTTCAAGCTGCATTTTTAATTTTAAGGTATATTCGCCGTATAACGCGCACCTCCTTTTTTACGAGGGAATCTAGTAATACTATTGTGTTTAGTGAAACTATTGTGTTTTGAAGCCATTTATGTATTCGAGGTATTATCCCAGGATTTGTAAAAAAATAGTATATTTCTAGAGCTGCAACATTTTAAGTTCATAAGGGATGTCATTTCTTTTAAATAAATAGCATTTCGATCTATATAGAAGTCTAATTTTCTTTATGCCCATATTTTTATTTTTATTTTTAAAGCTATCATTTTTATACCCAGCGTAAAACGCGCACCCATAAGTTTCTATCTTAATTTTTGGGTTAAAAGTGTGCATTATACGCCGAATTTTACGGTAGTTTGCTTTATAGTCATTTCTTCTTATTTTATTTATTTATATATATTTTTTTCATTTCGCATTGGGATTTATCTCATTTGATATGTTTTGTAGCAATTCTAAATGCTTCTCGAAAATTTTGTTCTGACAACACGCCATTTCGTTTCAAGTGTGAAGAAAATACTTGTAAGAATAGGTTTACTTATAAGTATATAAAATTTTAAAGAGGTGTCTCATATATGTTCTGAAGAAATTCCATGTATTTATTAAGTATTTTTAAGTACGGATATATTAAATTGTAGAACAGTTCGTTTTCTTAAGTGAATTTCGTGGAGCTATTCTGAAGTACTCTCAAAAAGAAGTTGATTCAATTTAAAGAGACAAGACCTTATAATTCGTTTATTAACACAAATGAACCTTGAAAAACGTTTTTTACATTTCTGATGTAATAGTTTTGGAAGACTTACCTTTCATGCCTTATTTGCAACGTTACATTTAAAACACATGATAGTATAAGATTGTTATGTTTTCTGTTAATTATGGACTTAAAAGTTAAGAAAATACGTTAAAAAATTAAGGGCATTTAGAAAATGTATTGAATTTACAGAATATGCATGTGTTGGCTGTTTTATTATTATTATTACTATTCTACTAGGGTGTTTAGCAATAACAACAAATAGTATTGTAGAATAATCAAACAGTTGCTATACATTATTCCGAATGCAGTGCGTTACTATACAGTAGGAAAAATAGTTACCTTTCAAAAATAAAGAGCGAATCAGCAAATCAAAGATTCAGGTTTAGTTTATAATTTATTTCGTTAAATTCCAGGTAAGGTTGATGCGTTCCTTATGGAACTGTTCAAGATAGAATCTTTTTTGTATGGTTTTATATAAATTACAGAGACACGGGAAAAAATAGTCGAAAAAAATAAGGATATATGTCATATAATAGCATGTTGATCATGATGTAAATAATTCAAAGGCATCTTTCTTTAAT
>BMAV01012819.1:186069-205646 GCA_019973955.1 Trichonephila inaurata madagascariensis
CACCATTCTTGTATCATGCTCCTTTTGATTTTGTCGATTTTCAGGAACAAAACACAGTAAAAAAACTAATTATTGAATAAATAATTAGCATTAATTAATGAAATTAATCATTAATAATAAATACTTAATTAAATTTTACGTACTATATACTTAGAATTATAGTCAATCGGAAAAAAAATCAAGTGTTTTTTTTTGGGGGGGGGGGTCCGACCCCCCAGGATTCCCCCCGTCCCACTGCTTGCAATAATTTCAACAGTTAGGTCAATTGAAATGAGCGGAAGATTTTCAAAAACTAATTTAGAATATTTATTTCCATAGTTTATTTAATTAATCTAAGAAATGTTTGTACTGTTGGATTAACCATAAGAATAGCTTTTGTTTCGTTTTGCATTAGAGGGTAACCAAATATGCCCTTTCCTGTCACTTTTTAGTTTCTTTTTACTTTAACTGAAGAGAAAAAAACTACAAAGGCAGTTAACAAAAGCTTGAACTCTGAACAGCTCCTTGACCGACTTCCCTTCATAAAATCGTGTATTTAGAGAGTTCAGTACCAGCTTTTTGTTCTATTCTTTGATTATAATATATCAAGAGAAAAAACTCGTTTGAAGTAGTTGAAGTATAATTTGCGAATCTTTGAACTTTGCTAGAAAATGGTTTGTCTGCATGCGATTTTCGCGCGAATTTGAATTATATATTTTTCTTCTATGGATTACCTCGTATGATTTTGAATTAAAAATTTTAAGAAAAATAATTCCATTGTTTCCTGTGAGTTATGTGTTTATAAATTTTGCCCAGTTTCGTTAATAAGTCCCTAGAGTTTCAGACTTTATAATTAACTCTCAATTTCTGGATGTAAAAAAATAACTAAAACTTTTAAATTAAGTTTAAAATGTTATCATTATGAGTAAAACGTTTTCTCTAACTGTAATTATTTTTCCTGATCGCAATTGATCAAGTTTCAGTTTTTTAATAATTGATAATTTAATGTTTTGTGTCAGCGTTACTTTTTCTAGACTGTGAAAAAAAAATTGATTTAATTGCATTTAATTGTATTTAGTCTACCTGAAAAAAAAACTGGAAAATTTTTAAACCTCTTTTAGTTACATGTGTTTAATCATTCATTTATTCGTATTCCAAGTATATCCAATAATCAAAATCATGCGATTTGTTTCAATATTTACTGGAGTAGATAAATATTTTAAAGTTTTAAATATTATGAAAAAATCTTCTAGCAGTATTGCCTTAACACAGTACTTCTCAAATTTTCAATATTTGCGAACCAATTTTCAATCATAATTTTCATCGCGCCTCCCTACGTACAATAACAATGTATTGAATGCAATAATAATGTACTTTGAGGTTAAAGCTACAATACGATTTTAATCACTACACAAGTTATCAAGATAAGTATTCAATTTTGTTAGTAAAATTTTGTATGACAAGAGCCTATGGGAGTCACTAGTAATTATTAAACTTGTTCTTAACTTAGTATTGAGAAATTAGTTATTCAATACATTGTGAAGTACTCTGATACATTTATAAGTATATTATATCAGTGGTAAGTGTGTATTTTATTTTTTATTATATCAGAATGTATTTTGTTTTGCTACCTTTCAGTAAATTTGTAATTTTTTAAATCTTTTATTTTAGACTTTTCGATATGCTCGCGCCCCTCTCGTAGGGTTATCACGCTTCCCTAAGAGGGCGTGCTCCACAGTTTGAGAAACGCTGCCTTAACAGAAACCAAACGTTTTTATGAAAATGTAAAGCAGTGTTGAAAAGCCCATTTAGAGTTGTTTTTTTGTGTACTGTTTTTTGTAATATGGGGATATTGATAATACCTATTTCTGGTTTAACTCCATTTAAAACTAATCTTTAACTTGTTATGTTTGTAAGCGCGAGTATCAATATGGAAAATTTTGATTGTTTTCCACTTCAGATGCGTTTTCTCCTGTTATGTTGGATGAATTTTCAAATGGTCAGATTTTCTTGATAATTTAACTGTTCCTTTGGTTTCTTTTTGATGATATATACATGTTGATCACACTCAGTTTGGTTTTCTACCTCTTGCTGTTTTTTTATTTGTAAAAGATAAATACAAAATCCAAACACACGTGTTAACATAATGTTTCTGATGTTTTATAAACATAGAATGTGTACATCAACAACGGGAATACCTGGAGCGTGTTCTATATCCTTCAAGCTTTCTCTTACATCGACTTACAGCGTAAATACTTTATTGACATTCAATAGACGTAGACATTTGCATGTTTTGCTACGGGGCAGAAGGCATCTAGGGTTACAGAGCGGTTTCTAAGAAAAGAAAATACAATAATAACAGGAATCCCCCACCCCACCTCAAGTCATGTGCTTTCTCACTATTTTGACTTGCCTCTAGTGATGTAAACGCACCTGCAGCTATTATGGCTGCTTTGCTTATTGGTCCGACGTGGTCAAGTCGACCTTGAAAATCTTGACAGGTACTTAAGTTTAAACCACTACGCGGAACTGTTTCAGAAGAGAGAATTTGTCGATCAGCAATCTTGGACTTTTTTTGTTGGGTTGAAGCCAACCTTTTTTTCGGCTTGAACTCTTATAATGGAAAGTGAAAGCGGAGGTGAGGTTATTATTAAAGTGCCTCCACCTGTAGATAGCCACCGAGTATGTTATTATTTCACTGTAGTGCCAATTAATATTTTCCTTCCCACTTGTTTTAAGGTATGCACTCTCACCTTGTTTGTCGTTGAATGTTAACAAATTGATAGACGTGTTGCAACATTTGGTTGATAATGAGAAGGTTTGTTTTTCCAATATTCTTCTCTTCATAATTATCGATACCTGGGAAGAAAATGTTAATTTTGTAAAAATAAAGGTGATATACACAAAAATCATTTCTCACTGGCCTGTTTGCTTGTTAAGGCGGTATTATGTTGCTGCATGATGGAATATAAAACAGGCAAGTTTTTAATATATTTTCTCTTTGTTGTACGGAAAAAGGCCAAGGTGAAATTTTTGTGAAATAGAATTTCGAGTGATGTTCAAAAATTAACAATTGTTCTTTCTAAATTGCTAGTTTGCTGCTATGATGTTTGTTATTAAAACTATAGAATATCATTTTACTCTCTTTGATCTTTAAATAGATTATTTGCTACGTAGTGCGTAATATCTAATATGATCAAAAGTTGTGGGCCGTAGAAAAATATGCCATTTTTTTAAAAAAAAATTCTGCTTATAGAAATTGAGACTTTCGGTTTTCTTCTTCGACATTTATATGTTTAATTTAGAGTTAAATTCGATTAAATGAACAGTTTGCTGTTAAAATCTGTGATGTTTTGATTTAATATGCCATTATTAACATTAAATAAAAAGCTTTGATTATAATCTTAGTATAAGGCATCTTATAAAATTATTTTCAAAAGAAATATTTTACTCCTTCTTGTTTAATTTTTCTGTGTTCCATTTTTTAGTAGAAGAAGAATGAAAAACAAGTTAAGCGCTTATCTATTTTAAGATTATGTATGCAACTATCGATTATTGCTTTTAATGAATTATACAGGAGCGTAGCGACCGCCGTATCAATGATACGGGGCCCCCAAGGTACAGAGGCTCCAACTTGTGTAAGCAAAAAATTGTAAGATATTAAAGGGTGCCAAAATAGAGCCTTCAAGGAAGTTTGATGCAAGCCTCATTCATAACTTGCTATTTCAGTGGAATTATACCTGATTATGTATTTTGTGGAAAATTACTTTTCAGTTACAAACAAAACAAAAAAAATCATTGAATGAAATTTATTCAATAAAAGAGATTCAGTAATTATTATGAATTTCACTATTTTATTATTTCTGTTGACGAAACAGAAGTAGGAACAGGTGAATTGTACCTCTTGCGACGTACGCAGAAATGTATTGCATAGTTTATGATATTTACCTTGTATACAGAGTTATTTATAATTCCCTCTGAGGCTTCGGAACGCATTAGTAAAAAAACTAAGAACAAATGAAAAATTACAGCAGAAATTCAAGTTTTATTTACTTATTTTACAGATGTTTTATATGTGAACTCTTGGTCATACGGCATACATCAATGCGACTGTCCAGTTCCTGCCTCACTCACGCCAACGTGGTACTATCAACGTTATTGACAGCACGTTCATGCAGCTCTGCTAGATCTCGCGCCAAAAGGGGTACGAAAACTCGAGCCTTATGAAAAAGATCAAGTTCTTGGATAACACGAATAATAAGGAAAGGATAACACGTGCTGTCAATAACATTGATAGTACCATCGTTGAATAGAGTGTGGGGAGCTGGACTATCGCATTGAAGTGTGCCGTGTGTATATAACCAGAGTTCCACGAATAATACACCTGTAAAATATGTAAGTGAAACTTGAATTTTTTCCGTATTTCTTCATATGCTCTGTTTTTGCTGTATTCGTCTTTGTCTTTTTACTACAGCGCTCTAAAACTTTGAATGCTGGAGAGAATTATGAATAATCCTGTATTTTATGTTTGCATAAACGTCTTAATGTTAAACATCAGTGTCGTAACGTACACCCCCGCATTGCAGGGGAGGGGCAGGGCTCTAGGGCAGTGCTCCGCAACCTTTTTATCGCTGCGGACCAGTCAACGTTTAATAATTTAACCGCACCCCGCTGAGGGTCGGACACATTAATTGTTTATATTTTAGATTGTTTTGATTTAACAATTTTAATTTAGTTACATTTAAATGTGCCTTCAGAATAAAGTATAGTTACACCAAAAATGAATAAAAGTGATTTAACGTGGAATATAAAGTGATTTCCGTGGAAAGTTGCGCAAATCCGAGAGAAATGCACCATTTTAAATAAAATGACAATAGTTAAATGTTCTTTAGGCGGCCCTGCACCATTTAATCCTCGGACCGGTACCGGTACGCGGACCGGGGGTTGCGGATCACTGCTCTAGGGTACCTAAAGTCGGATTGATGCCAAGTACATATTTAACCAATTTATAAAATATTAAAGGAACTATCTGACTTTGCAAGGGGGCCCTAATATTCACCGTTTCGCCACTGTTCAACATACATGTTTTTGATTTGGATATTTACTGATGCACCAACACAGTTTTGGTCCATTGTGAAAAAAATCCAAAACTGGAATAACTATTGTGATCGTCCCACCATTATTTACTTTTTTGCATTATTATTCTTCGTCTATTTTCTTTACTCATTTGGCCGAAGAAGGACATAAAAAAAAGTCATTAAGCATCCAACATAATTGATGAAATACGTAAATAATTTTTTCCCCGGCGGATGTAATAGGAAACAGCAGTGGTGCGTTGAAAAAAGTAATTGGGAAAATCACGCATCATTGGTTTAGCAGCGGGAAAGATAGAGATAACTGAATGACTAATTCCTTCTGTAAGGTCCGTTTCATAACAACGCATTAAAGCATGCTGTAAATACACACGTAGGACGATAAAGTAATTTAATTCTTTTTTTTTAAATGAAGGTATCAAAGAATGTAACATGTTATAGTCCAGTGCATTAAATTAGAGTTGAAAAATGATACTTTGACATTCTTTTAGAGAATAGATATTCTGTATTGTAACTTTTATTTTGCTTAATGTAATAATTGAATTTTTTGAAAAAGAAAGTTTGTTGCTTTTTTTTCCTGGTCTATTCAAATAATTTTCGATTGATAGCATTCCATTACGGTGGTGTACACAAAATTTGGGTTTCGGGGGTTCAAACTCCATCCATATACCTAGAGATTTTTAATTTTAGTATAAAGATTCCGTCTCGGCGTTTTCGCCTTTGTATTTTTTAAGATATAAACTTCCATAACAGTATTCTGCGTACGCCACTGTTCCATTAAAGGTTTTGTCCAGCTTATGATGTATTAAAATTTTCAGTCTGGGGATTTATTAAATGAATTAAAATTTTTTCACAAATAATTGTTTTTCTTTGTATATATTTGCAATTACACGTTAATTTTCTCTAGTGGGTGTTTAATTTGAACCCTCCAGGACTTCACTTAATAATTAACCTCGTTTCCCCGCCTAGCAAAGTTTAACCATAGCTTTAACACTTCGAAATTAAAAGCTCGGCCTTCTTTAATTAGGAGTTATATAATGTATATCGTTCGCGATGTATTTGGACCAATCAGATGAACTTTTCATGGAAGTCATATTATTTTGAGAGTCATATTATTTTTTTATTCCATCCATTTTGCATAAATACTACAAGTTTCTGGGAGATTTTAAGCCGATTCTTTTCCTTCTTGCTATGCCATGCCGTTTTTATGTGTGTGAGTGATATGTTTTTATATGTTTTTCTACTAAAAATAAATCAAGATACCAAAGTACGAAGCCTTATTAATTGTAACACGAATACGACTACCACAAAATCATCAATATCTTAATTAAAATGAAAGTCCATCCATTAGAAAATTAGTCCATCGCACTGTGGCATTGATGGGAATGAAAATGACTATTGCTTGGCGAAGAAAGGTACAAAAATGCTTTTAAATATATAACAATACAGTTCCTTTTTATAGTGTCAAAATTATCATAAAGAAGTACCACAGAGAACACTTCTAAGGTCCGAATTCAAACAAAAGAATAATCAAAAGGTGTGGTTTAGCAAACTCTTTAATATTCCAAAATGACCACGAGATAGAGCCGTGGCCGATTTTCGAATCGCCACTGGCCACGACTGCCTATCCAAGCATCTAAACATGATAGGCATTGCCGAGAGTCCCCTTTGTAAACTGTGCGACTCCAATGAAGAAATGGACGCCATTCATTTGGCACGTTGCCGTTAGGGATGGCGATCTGAGATCAATTGCTCGAATAATCGATATTTCGGACCAAAAAATCGATTTTTTAAAATCGATATGTAGGACTGAATCAATTCAGTGAATCGATATTTCATCCTAGAAAATCGACATTCGATTTTTTCTGTTTTGGTAAAAACCATAAAATTATTTACAATTAGTTGAATGTACTATCTTTAAAACCCGTAATATTACGGTATTGGAGGTTAAACGATTAATTTACTGGAAAAAACAAAAAAATTCTATTTATCATCACGTTTACTCAGTAACCATGATGTATATAGGTATCGTGGGATCACCTGTTCCTTGTGAGCGCCTTTTTTCGATTGCCGGCAACATCGCTAGTGATAAGTGGAACCGCTTGGATCCCAAACGACTTGACAGACTGTTTTTAAAAAGCTTAGCTATCAAGCATTGGGAACTATAAGCTGTATTATCTATTTTCTAAACTTTTTAATGTAATAAATACACATAGAAAATAAATGTCTTCTTTTTTTTTATACTTGGTACTTAGATATGGTAATAAAAATAATCGTATTGTCGAATTCCCTGAACTAAAAAATTTACTGATAAGAGATCGTTTATTATGGTATTTATGTGTTTCATAAAATGGATTTATATTTACATTGTAAATCTAGGCTTGAAAAAAAATCGATTTTTTTAGAAATCGATCTTTTAGATCTCGATTTTTTTTGTGAATCGATTCATCAAGTTGCGATTCGAATCGATTTGAAAATCGATCTTTTTCGGAAAGAATCGCCATCCCTAGTTGCCGTGCACTCTGGATCCATGTGAAGCAGATATTGGGAGGCTAGACACAAAATGTGTGATTTATAGACTATATTGTGGACGTGAACCTAGTTTTATTCTGAAATAAAAAAAAATTAGGGATTATGCTGATCACAGGAATTAATTAGAAGCGAGCGCGCCTTGCGTAGCCAAAACAAAAAGTGTTTCTTCACAAATAAAATATAGATATATACTGTCGTGGGCTTTTTTGCAGAACACGCCAGAAATGCTTGCAGATGGCAGAATTTTTTCCTACTTACTAGAAATATCGTTATATTTTGGTCACTTCGCACAATATCTTTATAAATTATAGCCTATGCTATAAATTATAGCCAATGTGTTATTCTGATGTATCAGCTATATTACTGTAAAGTTTCATTAAAATCCATTCAGTTGTTTTTTGCATGAAAGACGGACAAACATCCTCACAAACTTTCGCATTTATAATATATATCTAGATATATACGTAGAGAGAGAGATTACAAAAAAAGCATTTGTCGATATTATTTTAAAATATATTGCTTCGTATTTTAAAAATATTTATCTTATTTTCCATCTGTTTCACTGATATATTTACACATTTTTATAGACCTGCAACTGTCCTTATAAAAACGCTTTTCCTAAAATTCTGCGTGGGAGTAAAAAGAAAGAATGGGATCTTGTCAATTAAGTCATCTTGTTCTTTACTTCTTTTTGTACCTTCTGACCGTATTTTGATTACCTAGCCATTGTTCATTTTATTTCAACAGCTAGTCAAAGACAATAAATTTTCTTTCTGTGTTTGTACAATATCTTAACGAGTGTTGTGCATATTGAGATTACTTTCTCAGATATGGCCACTTTTTTTTTCTTTTATGTTCTCGGTCACACATTTCAAGACCATTGTCTTTCCTGTGTCGAATTTTGTTAATTTGGATTGGAAAATATTAGAATAATTACATTCAGTGTGAAAAACGTTCGTAATTGTTTAAAATTCTCTATCCAACAACGTTTTGTTCTGAGGCATTATTTTTCCTATTTCCTTATGAGAATATTTAATATGCGTAACAGCAAAATACCTCTATTTTTTGTTGAAAAAAAAAAGCAAAACACACACATATAAAAGGGGGGGGGGGGCCGCTTTTTTAACAATTGCAGAGATTGTTTTCAGTGACTGGTCACTATTTTCATTTTTTTTCTTTTCCCCCGTCTTTTTAAATTGGTTGTTATAAATAGGACTGTTTCCTTTTATCGTGAATGTAATGTCATTTTCCCTGCCTTTTCTACCTTATTGAAACAGTAAAATGACCTAATAAATAAGTAATGTCGCGGCGCCGTCAGGACAAATATGAAATAGTTTTTTACGAAATATGAATTTTTTTTATTCTAATTTACTCATTTGTTCTTTCTTATCTGCATTGCAAATTTGAAATCGGAAAAATATGAAAGAAGTATATGAAAAAATTCATTTATAAGATTTTATTTTTGACCTCATGTTATGTACACCTTTTTATTTAGAATGAAATAAAAATTCCCCTTTCCTTTTCATTTCTTCTCTAAAACTCCGTGTACTCAGTTCTTAAAGCATAAAATGTTTGATCTACTTGTATTATTTATTATTACTATTATTTTGCAATTACTGTTAAAATTATATTAATTTTTTTTTATTCTATTTTCAGTGTTCTTATTTTAATTTTTTAATCAACTTTATTTCACTTGGAATGAAATAGAATTTCCCTTTCATTTTATTTTTTTGAAATTCTCCAGATGTTAATTTCAAAGAAAGAATTTTAGTCGTATTTGCTTATGAATTGTTGTTGAATTATGAATGTATTTCATTGATTTTATTTTCTTTTCATCTTTACTTTATATCTTTTGATATCTTTTGAAAATAATGTATCCTAGTGACTTGTGTTGAAAGTTTGTCAACATTTTGTACTTGGAAAAACGGTGTTGTTCTTTTTATGTCTCTCGAATCGTCTTCTATTTCAAATAATAATAGACTTCTAAAAAAACCTTTGTAGATATATCTGACTTAAATATTTAATACGACCATTTTATTTTTCTGCAAACGAAATTCTAATTTTTATGTAATGCAGAATTTCAGAGATAATTTTTATTTTTATTTTACTTATTTGTTTTCTGTTATAATTTTTGTCATAAATTTTATTTTATAATTACTCATTACAACGATAAATGTCTGAAATATTTTAACCGTTTAGAATGAGAATTTATCTCTTTATGTCTCGTCTTGAATGTCTTTAGTTATGACTATCAGCTAGTGATTCATCCTATTTGTTTTTTTTTTTCTGCACGAAGAGTAAAGTAAAATCACAATTGATGTCATGTTCTTCCATTTTACCAAAAGATTTTTTTTTTCGTTATTGTTTTTTATCAAAGCATAAATATCGACGAGAAATTATCGTGGACATTCTTCCAAGCCTTAACACGATCTCTCTCTGTGCATTTATCGAATAATGTATATCCATTGTGCTGAAGAGGAGTTATTTTTTTAGATCACGTCTTCCGAGGGATGAAATTCCAGTTGTACAAAGTTTGTTAAAATACCGTCCGGGAAACTGAATTATTATTATTATTATTTTTTTTTTTTGGTATTGAATTCCCCTTACCATTCTATCATCAGATTATTTGAATACCACTCAGAATTCCCGCAAATTGCTTCAAACAAAATAACATTTGGTCTACAGCACTTTGACCTTCAAATATAAATTTATGTGTACTTCTATTTATATTCTAATTGTGCCTTGTGTGGAATTTTGTGTCTCCCAGCACTTAGTATTTATGAGCTACCCGTTTAAATTGTGATGTATAGATTCAAATATCTGTTTTTATTCCGTTTTTGATGTTCAAATAACCTTCAAACTTTTCTTCTTTTTTTTTTTTTTGTTAAACCTATCCCATTATTTGGATTAATTTTCTACAGGCATTATGTAAAGGTCGTTATATTGAAGTTACTGACTGATAATTTTTGCTACTAATAATAAATTGATATTTCATATGAATACTAAAGTCATCTAGTGGTTTTTTTTATTTTATTTTTCTTCAAATAATTTATATATTGCAAGTCCAGTACCATGTGACTGCAATGACCTCTTAAAACGTATATAAATACAAAAAAAATCGAAATATTGATATACACTTGAAATAATGAAAGAAAATTGATTAAAAATTGACAAATTTTATAACAGACATTTTCAATACATTTTTCAACCAATAATATTTTCGTCTCCAAAAAAAAAAATGCATTTAAATACATTTATTTCTCCTTTTTTTCTTACATGTATTTTTATATAAATTTTATGCAGTATTTTTATTTTTGTTCTAATCTTCTCAATCTGGATAATTTTCTTACTACTATATAGCTCAACTGCAAATAGAATATTGTTAAAATATAACCGCGTAATTTAATGCTTTAAGAAAGAAACATGTATCATATCTCAGTTTACCCGCATGGTCTTCCTTTTTACTGATACGAATGATTTACACAAACGATTTATTTTTCCGAGCACAAAGAAACATGGATGGCTTTCGAAAACCCGATTAATCGCCTGTTTCTATTTTTTTCCACTAACGAAGCAATCATTTTTAGTTCGATATTAGGAAAACTATAAAATCAGACGACGAACTGTCCAATTCTAGATCTTTTTTTAGAACAGAACAGCAGTAACCGTGATTTTTTTTTTCAATGCCGCTCTTACCTGTTGTCTTTTAATAGCGAAGGGTACAAAAGAAGGAGGAAAGAACAAATAAAGAAATCTATATGTATGGGGTCTATGAATCAAAGTATCTTCTCTCGAGTGACCCAGAGACCTGACTTAAGTAGTAAACGGTAATTGGCCGATGCAGTCTGTACAAACAGTGAGCTAGCTTTTCCTATGGGGAAAGATTTTTTCCCCTTCCTTTCATTTCTGTCTTCTTTAGTTTGGAATTAGAGACCCAATAAATTGTTCTATTGTGCAAAAGATTCACTTTGATTAGAAGTGCACTTATGTAGTGTTATATATCAAGTAATGTGATCTATTTTATGCAGGGACGCCTTAAGACTTCTCGAGGCCCTGGGCACCTACACAAATGTAGGCCACGTATAACCCATAAAAGTAGACAGTATACAGCATACGTTGCCAAATACTCGTACAAACAATACCCCGAAATAAATAAAAGTGTATAACTTATAATCGTGCGAACTGCCGCCTTTTGACTAAATGAGTAAAGATGGTATGTGGTGGTAGGCCTTAGCCTACACATGGCCGACGGTCATCACATGTAGCCAATTGACATATCGTCCGAAATTCCCTGTTTTTCGGAGAATACAACTGAAAGTAACATTTGACCATTGAAATCATTCGAATTAACGCTGAATCGAGAACGAGACGAGGCCCAGTTGGCCCATGCATTAAGATGTCCATGATTTTATGTGTAAATATTGATCATACTTAGGCTTGATAAAGCGAAAAATATCGGATTTTACGAATTTATTCCAGGAGAGTTCAACTAAAAAAAAATACAAAATATTTTTTTTTTCCGAAAGGTATTTTAAAAAAGCGGACATTTGATTAAATTCGGAATGATACGTTAAGTTTGTTTTTTATTTGTTTATGTCTTCTGTATAATACAAAATTTTTATCTTAGTTTCATCCTTTGGTCTCTAATTATTCATTTTTTCATATAATTCATATATTTAAGACATGACTATTTATAGTAAGATCTTTGATTTCAAATAGGATTTTTCTTAGAACGATGTAATATCATTTTTGACAAAAAATTTGCAAAAGGTAGTTTAGATACTAATAACCTGCTTCGTTGGATTTTGAAAAAAAAAAAAAATAATAATAATAAAAAAAGTTATAAAAGCAAGGAATAATAATTAATACAGAGTGTGTTTTAGACAAAAGTGCATTTATGTATCAGTCACGGCTTTGTTAAATATTGATGTGTTTATTCAGTGATATACTCGTATATGTATGTTATAAAATAAATTTCAAAAAATTTTGCAAGACATAGCATCTTGATGTTCTATTGCTTTGTCTCTTTTATAGTGGAATTTAGTTTCATTCTATTGCAATCTACTTTTTTGTGAACTTGGAACGCATTATTTTTTAAATAACTTTATGATATTTAAATTGAAACTGTATTCAAATACTGTTATTGTGGCTAATGCCGCCTGTCTGACGTTGTCAGATCGAGGCCCACGAAATTCATCGTAGCAAGGGGCTAGAAGTACGCCTGTCGTTGACCTTGGCCTTGAGCACCATACAGGTGACAGTACTACTTACCCCGGCGAAATTCCCCGAAGGGACGATAGATGGCGGCACCACCTATTTCCACCTCTCCAATTTAGGCATGGAACTGAAGGGGAGGGGAATATTCTCCAGTCCCCTGCACTCGTGATTCAGCCCACAAGACTTTCGGACCCACTGATATAACGAGCACGTACTCTGTGTGTACTCGGAGGGTATTTGGTGGCATCGGGCATCGAACCCAGGCCTTCCGGTTTGGAGTCTGATGCTCTAACCACTAGGCTACCACGGCCCCCATTCAAATACTAAGCTAATTATATAAAAATTTATTCCTTAATATTTGCTTCATTTATTGTTCTAGAAACAGTCGTAAGAATCGTACATATATTATCCTCTTCCGGTTTCACTTTGTCAATATGTCGCCGCAGACTCCTTTTTCCTGTTTCCTTTATTTAAATTTCAGTAATGCATTTCTTTATAAAAAATATTTTTATTCATAAATATGTATTTAATATTCTTTCAGGGCATAAGTATTGTTATGTACAATTGATATATAGTCTTAGAAAAGTTCCGTATAACTCCTTATTTTAAAAAAAAAATTTTTAAAAATTCTTTGTTTAGAGAATTATTAATTTAATTTATTTTTAGTTACATTATAAAATCGATGTAGATATACTAATGTGTAGATTATTTATGTAACGCATTTCCGAAAGTAAAAAATATTCGAAACCTTTGTTTGTATTAGGAAGTGAATTCGAAACGAACTCCTTTCTCTTTTTCAAGATTGAATAGTGTTATATCAATAACTACGAGTGTTTCTATATCCCCTTTGTTGTGTAAATATTTATTATCAGTGTTGTTCACTTCATACTTAACAGGTCTTTATATTATTACCTCAGAGTTCTTTGCATTCATGTACGGATTTAAAAAAGCTCCAATTTCACTCAGCACCGCCTTTTCGTGATCTATCGATGTCAATGCACAAGATTTCTTTCGATGTAGAAGATAATTGATTGATAAATTGAACAAAGGTATCAGCCGGAGCAGTGTGCCGATATTGTTTTCTTTTAAGTGGCGTTACGGCGACCACAGATTAAAGCGACGAAAGATATCATTCAGGATTGTGAGGTAGTCAGACTGTCAACTTTGTTCTGTGGGCGTTCACTTGTTAAGAACACAGTTACTCTTTTGCTAGGTTAGAAAATAACAAGTAATATATATATAAAAAAAAATTAAGTCAGTTCTCTTACTTAGGTCAGCAAAGAAAAGTTTTATTTAAGTTACTTTTTATTATAAATAATTACAATTAATATAAATATGTATATACATATGACAGAATCACAATATAGGTGGCAATTAATTTTTATTAATTATCATTTAAGTATTGTATTGTCATCCAAAACAATCGAGTATATAAAAGTTCAGTTCAACTGAATGCTTTAAAACGTGAGAGAAAAAAAATCTTTTAAAGTTTTGATCCAAGTCGCTAAAAATGAAACCAACGTGACTGTATCTGTGATTCTTTAAATAATTAGTTTCAGTCAATTAATTTTAATTAATTATAATTAAATTATCGTATTGTCATCCCAAATAATCGTGTATGTAAAATTTCAGCTCAATTGATCGCTTTAAAATGTATTTTATTAATGAATGAAAATTTGAACAAGATATATATAGGGAGATGGTAAACTAATATTAGGAATTGAAAACAAATTACCAGAAGTAATCAAAGTGTTTTCTTTAAATTATTCGAAGTCCGACAGTGGAATGAAATTTTTTAGATTGTTTTGCTATTTTAGAACCGATTAATTCTCTCGAAATGTTTTTGAGAAAACGTGCTTGTAAAACTCAAACCTTTACTAGAATACTGAGATGGAAAGGTCTAAATTGCTGTGTGATTATCTTAGAATAATTGTATTTTCATTATCATTCAAATGACGTTTTTAAATACACGTAACGTTTTACTATTGTACTCCTTACATTATTAAGCAAGGCTTTTCCGTGTTGAAACAAATAAATACAGTTATATTTGAGATATTTTCTCATTTTTATGGGACTTATTTGTGAATCCCAGAAAAAAAATATATTGTGGGTCGCTGCTGTGTGTCAGTCGAGGATAATTCAGAGCAAATAGCAATATGATAATTATAAATTTTAAACAGCGAATCATGGTTTTTTTCGTAATAAGAGATGATGGGTATATAACAGTTATATATTAGTAAAGAACTTAAAATGTGTGTGACACACACACACACACACCATGGTGTTACTAAACACATTTATTTCCTCAATGTAAAATAGCGGAAGCGCGCTTTAATATTCATATTTTCTGCGTAAACAATGCAATTTCAATAAAAATTTCTCACTGGCTTTTTTCCTCGCTTTTTTTCTCTCTTTCTTTTACGAAATGATATTGTTCTTTTGCGTTTTTTTATTATTAAAAATTCTTTCTTACTTTGCTCTTGAGAATTATGCATGAATGTTTCATGCTATTCGTTCAGGAAATATACATATATGTAATGATACCCTCTTCAACGGTTTTATCGGCTTTTAAGCTTGTCTTGAAAAAATCTTTGCATATTTTCGAATAAAAGAATTAGAGTAGCATTTCTGACAATTTTTTTAGCCTCTTAACCGTGATCTTTTAGTATATCCTATAACTTATGATGTTGTTTACTTCTGCGATAACAAAACTGTTTTTTTCCCGTCACCGGTCAGAGAACCATTTTTGACCCCCTGATCCTTTTTGTTCCCGCATTCCGTCGGGGATCAATCCATTTGTGAGTGAGGGGTGGATAAAAATGCTCTTANATAACTTATGATGTTGTTTACTTCTGCGATAACAAAACTGTTTTTTTTCCCGTCACCGGTCAGAGAACCATTTTTGACCCCCTGATCCTTTTTGTTCCCGCATTCCGTCGGGGATCAATCCATTTGTGAGTGAGGGGTGGATAAAAATGCTCTTAGAAAATTTGTCTTTAGTTAGAAACTGCTCAGAGAAGTGAAGCAAGTAAAGCGAACGAAAAAAAAAATTAAATTAAATTGGAAATGTATTTACAAAACACACGCACATACTCACAAGTATATGTGTGTAAACTTATAATTCTAGGTAAGCAAACATTCTAAATAAAATTCGGTACCTTAAAAAATACAGAAGCAGAACATATAAATGTATAATTCGTCTATAAAACAAACACTTTCTTCGAATATTTTCAGTTGAAAACCTGGTCTTAAATGTTGTTTGTTGTAAAAGGGAAAAAAAGAAGAAAAAAAAAAAAAAGAAGGAAATGATTGTCAGTATTATATAATGCAGTGCTTCTCAAACTTTCAATATTTGCGACCCAATTTTCAATAATAATTTTCATCGCCCCCCCCCCCCTCCTTAGAATAGCAATGTATTGATTGCAATAAAAATGTACTTTAACGGTAAAAAGCTACAATAGGACTTTAATTATAAATCATACAAATTGCAAGATAAGTATTAAATTTTGTATATGACAATCCCATGAAAGGCCCTAGTAATTATTAAAGTTATTTTTAATTTAGTATTGATAAATTAATTATGAAAAACATTGTGCAGTACTGATACATTT
Organism: Trichonephila inaurata madagascariensis; assembly: GCA_019973955.1. NCBI lineage: Eukaryota > Metazoa > Arthropoda > Arachnida > Araneae > Nephilidae > Trichonephila > Trichonephila inaurata. Next base: position 202,502 of record BMAV01012819.1, read on the forward strand.
ATAAATATATTATATTTGTATAAAAGTGTATTTAATTTTAATTATGTTAAAATGTGTTGTGTTTCAGTAAATCACAATACTTATTTTAAATTATTTTATTTTCAACGTTTCAATGTGCTCGCCCCCCCCCCACACACAGGGATATCACGCCGCCCTAGGGGGCGAGCCCCACATTTTGAGAAACGTTGATATAATGTCTTAATATTTTTTTCTGTCGCTTGATATTTTTAATGTAAGCAAAGCTAATTATTATTTTTTTCTTTGAATTCCTTTCAATAATTGTCATTACTGTACTAATTAAGATATTTTTATGGAATTTACATTTAATTGTTAATTGATTTAAAAGGTAAAATACAGAATAAACGTTAGATTTACGATTTATTGTCTTAACTCATTCCACGGCTATTTATGACGATCAAATTTTGTTCATGAGTTTTCCGTTCTTTTGTGATAAAGAAAATACTAGAAAATGTTATGATTTGTTTTCAATTCACGTACATACTAATTTTCATTTAAATAATTCGATCATTTATAGTGACGATGAGGAGGATACAATATTGCAAGAATTGATTTAAAACCAAATAATCCTTTAATAATAAATTGCGCAGTTATGGATGTATTTCTGTAATTGCTGCTTCTCAACTCGATGATTTAACAACTTCTTGTTGCAAGTTGAATAATTTATTACTACTTGGCGCCTTGTCAGGGGTCTTTCTGCTCTGAGCACATCTCTCTGTTGGGGGTCATTTTCTCTGGTTCATCAGTATACGACGCAGTTATCTGGTTTCTTTCATCGTATTTCACATATCCTGTGTGTTATTTTAATCATTCCATTGAATTTTTGAAATTTCTTTCTGGAATATAAATATGATTCTGAAAAATGTTAATTTAAAAAAAAATTTCTAGCGTAAAAATGGTTACACAAATGTGAATAAGGAATTCAAATTTTCAATATGCTCGGCAAAAGTTTTATCACAGAGGGAGAGTTTTTTAGCGGCGTACGTTAACACGAGGACTCTTGGGGATGGACCTCGTAATTTTGAACCGTGGTCAGTTGACGAGGACGACACCTGAGCTGGGATCCCTCTCTCCTAACTTCCACACCATCTGGAGGACTTTGCGCCCACACAGATGTAGCGCACACGAACTTCTCTACACTGAAGGTCTTCAGTGGCATTAAGGCTCGAACTTATGACACGCCGGGCACAAGTCCGTGACCATAATTACTAGGTTACTGGCCACTAATATCTTTATTACAGTAAATAACTTGTTGGTCATAAAATTGTTATTGCTGTATAGCATTTTGAATCACATTGTATAATTAGATAAAAAAAATATTTATTTTATCAAATGCAACTAATTATATTTCTATTTCTAAAATTATTTTGTGATGTATTATTTTAAAAGGAAGGCATGTTATTAAGACATAAAAATTTAGAATATTAATAAAATATGTATTTTATAATCTTGGGGAAAAAATTGCTAGTTTTAAATTTAATACTATTATATTATTATTATAGGTATCGTTACTTTTTCAATTCCTCTACACACACTATTAGCTCACACTCTCTATATGTTTAATTATTTATCTTAGTGGAATTTTCAATCGTTAATAAAATACATTTTAAATCGCTCAATTGAGCTGAAATTTTATATACATGATTATTTTAGATGACAATACAGTGATTTAATTATAATTAATAAAAATTCAGTGATTAAAACTAATTATTCAAAGAATTACAAATACAGCCACGTTGACATCATTTTTGGCGACTTGTCTCAAGACTTGAAAAGTTTTTTTCCTCACATTTTAAAACGCTTGTTTGAGCTGAAATTTTCTATGCACTATTGTTTTGGGTAAAAATACGAAAATTTAATTATAATTTATTAAAATGAATTGACTGAAACTAATTATTTAAAGTATTACAGATACAGCCACGTTGGTTTCATTTTTAGCGACTTGTGTCAAAACTTTAAAAGATTTTTTTTCTCACGTTTTAAAGCATTCAGTGTTGAACTGAAATTTTATATACACGATTGTTTTGGATGACAATACGATACTTTAATGATAATTAATAAAAATTAATTACCACTTAATGTTGTGATTCTGTCATATGTATTAATTTTAACTATTTGAGAAAAAGCAGCTAAAACAAAATTTTTCTTTGTTGATCTAGGTAGGAATTGACTTAAATTTTTTTTTTATATATTACTTGTTGTATTTCTCTTTATTCTGTGACCCATGCAGCTGATTTATTAAAATCACGTGTTCTGTGGCCGATGACGTACAAGTTACCTAATTTCAACTAAGACTTGTCATGCGGAATAATTGGAACTGTTACTCATAACTGGATCTCAATCGGCTAGTCCTCGTGCATTGTAATATAAAAGTCAAAAAGGAGGGATGCACCAATAAAGATTCATCACTGAAATGTTTCAAAATTTTGATACTCATCGTCAACAGTCACCGTGTTGCTCTAAAGCAGGGGTGGCCAACTCTTGGCACGTGTGCCACAGTGTGGCATGATGGAGTTGTAGCAGTGGCACGAGACGACTTACAGAAATTTTTTTTAAATTTTGAAAAGATAATGAATTTACCATTTCTTACAATTTTATTGAAGTGGGGTTGTCTCAGACAAAACCCCTCAAAATTTGGATCAAAATATGTTTGCGAATAAATATTTTCTGCTTTGAACGTAAAATAAATATCACGCAAAAATAGAAAATGTGCACCTATAATTACCTAATTTTGTTAGCATATGTAAGAGCTAATCCTTAAAAAGATGACTTGGTATTAAAAAGTAGTAATTCAAAAGCCACATTTAAGTAGATACTGAGAGATTAATAATTATTTTGAATTACAAGATTCAAGTTATTCATTTTTATTATATACCTAACCTAGTTGAATGAACTTGTAAATAATTAATTAACAATAAAACCTGAGTTTGTACTTGCGTCTTATTTATTATATTATTTTTCAGTTTCGACTACGTAGACTTGCATTAAAAAATGTGCTATTTGCGTAAAAATCCCATAATAAGCTTATAAGTAACATTTTTCTACTTTTCCATGTTTGTTGGAAAAGTTGAAGTGGCACGCATAATTATTCTTTTTATCAAACAGTGGCACTCTTCCCAAAAAGGTT
>BMAV01012819.1:208953-231529 GCA_019973955.1 Trichonephila inaurata madagascariensis
AAAAACTAGAACACTTTACCTTAGCTGTTATATGAAATTACTTAAAAAAACAGTGATTATATTCACATAAAGAACTGTACATTTTGTAATAAAAAAGTGATTGATAAATTTGAAGGTTATAAAACAGTTATACTGTTATACAGAACATACACACATAATTTCAGTAAATTATTTTAAAAACTTTTTGAGCAATCACTGCCTCCGTTTGAACTTATCGAAAAAACCACACATTTCGAGTGAAACGCATTTTAAAGTTTGACATCTTATGTAAAGTTATGGCATCTGCTTTTACTAAAACACTTGTAGTTTTTGTTCTAGTGAATAGAAAATTAGAAAATTGGTACTTTGTAAAGCTAATATGGCCTATAAAATAAAACCATAAAAACAATTTGTCAATTTTTTAAAAAAATCATGATTTTAGGGTAGTTGGATATCTTAAGGTACTTGTTTTGACTGAGTTCCCCTCGCCACCACTTTTGTTCCTAAATATTTTCTATGAACATGCTGCATTTTCCCCTGTAAATAACTTATTGGATTTGCTTGCTGTGTTGTAAGACTTATTATGGTTTATAAATGCAAGTGAGCAGAATATAAAAAAAAAAGGATGGGGGTTCTGTGTGATCTCTATTAAAGGAAGTTGAAACTAAGCAAACAAAGGAAGAGCTCAAATAATGTATATTAATCATGATAGCGAAAGTAAATTTGAGAAAAGCGAGGTACAGGAAACGTTTGCGTTGAAAGGAAAATTTTCAAATACTACCTAAAGAACTCCATCAAGAAAAATATGAAGCCATAAATATAGCACACTTCGCCCTGTCAAAAAGGCACAAGCAAGAAAAAGTTCAACATGCTATTTGTCGATCATCAAAAGACAATAAAACTACAATTACTATGACAGTTTTGTCTGCAAATAACATTCCTGTAATGTTAGCGAAAAGTGCCTGTGCTTTCTGTCCTTTGTTATAGTCACACGCATTTGAAACTTCTTGGTTCTGTTTAATTGATATTTTTTCTCAAATTATCAAAGAAAAATTGAAAAGTCCTTAAAAGTAGGAAAGTATACTTTCTCTTAATTAAACTACTCATTGCAATAATGATTTTTGTCGTGACAAAAATAATTATAAAATAAGGATTGAGATGGGGGTGACTTAGTCACCCCGCGTGACCATTAACGTTAATATTGAGTGCACGCCAGCTCCCGGCTTAAATTATATTTCAAGATCCTATTTTTGTAAGTCCATTGAATATAAGTAGCCTGGATTGTCGCCAAAAACTAAATAATAGCCATTACACGATGCTAATTTAATCCAATTCAAGCTCTGTCTGATCTTGTAGATGGAACAAAGTACTGCATGGCACGCACATACAGGAAAATGTAATTTTTCGGATGTTTGTTCAAATGGCTCCATCCAATAAGTTTTACGATTGGTTGTGCTCATGATTATTCTATAAGTTTCTTTTTTCCTCTGGTATAGAATTTCTGTTCTTTCAACCGTGCAAGGGCCTTTTTTTTAATAACGGATGCATAAAACTTCTCTTTTTCGTAAATAATGAATTTTTGCGTAAGAATGGATTGTTATTAAGAAGAATCTTTTGTTAAGCATTACTTTCATCTAATAAATATTTGATAAATGTCTTTTGCAAAAGTAACAAAACAACGTTTTATTAGCTTATTCTTCGTATATTTAAAATATTCGTGTTTTGAGCTGATGTAGTGTTTAAATCCCAAAATATAGGTAGGTTCTCGACATGTTTTTAGTTTAATCAATTTTTTGTTGTTGAAACGAAAGTCGGTTTCATTAAAATTAAGTATTTTTTTTTCTTAAAGAGAATTTGAATGAGCAATTTTGCTAACAAGTTTCTTTTACCACATTTAAAAATAATCAATTTATTTTATTTTAACTCAAATAAAGTGAAATATTATATGTACTATTATGTGTATTTTAATAATAAAAAAGAAAGAAGGTCTGACTTCAGAATTTAATTATTTAAAATATTTGTTGTAACATTTTGTTCTAATAAAAAAAAGAAAGAAATACTTAAGGAAACTGCGATACCTTTTAAGCACGCTTTTATTAGCTTCATCTGTATGTGACGGAATCTTGAACTCGATTTTTACTCATTTTTAAAGGTCATATTAATTCGAAATTTTACACACTTGTCAAAGACCGATGACAATATAATAATTTCATAATTTTGTTCCATTGAGACTTGATTAGAATCATCAGGATTAACGATTTCCCATTTCCAGATTTGACGACTAAAAGATTAAGCTACAATCCTAAAGCGAAAACGCTCGTGGTTAATACAAATAGTGATCTTTTTAGTGAAAAATATCATTGACTTTACACCTTCTTTCGCATTAAATATTTCAAACTTAGCTCTTCGAGATTTCCTTCAGTTTATAAATCAGGCCGTATCGACGCTTTGATAGGATGCCAATGGGTATTCCAGATTCTAAGAAACGATATGCATTTAAGATTGATTCATCAATGAATAAATGATGGTTTAAAAAACTAAAAAACACGCTTTATAGTGAATCGAATTAAAAAGTAAAAAATCATTCTTATTATAAGAATAAAATGATTAACGAGAAAATTTATTTCATTGTGGTAAAAGCTACGGGGTACTTAGTACTACATGCCGATGGGTATTCCAGATTCTAAGAAACGATACATTTAAGATTGATTCATCAATGAATAAATGATGGTTTAAAAAACTAAAAAACGCGCTTTTATAGTTATTCGAATTAAAAAATTAAAAAATCATTCTTATTATAAGAATAAAATTATTAACGAGACAATTTATTTCACTATGGTAAAAGCTACGCGATGCTTAATGCTACATTTTTATACTAACTCTGCATTTTGGAATAGAACTAGTAAGAGATTATTATAATTGATATCGAGCACCTACGCTTTTACCACAATGACATTAATTTTCTCGTTAATCATTTTATTCTTATAATAAATTTATTTTTACTTTTTAGTGCGATTCACTATAAAAGCGTGTTTTTTAGGTTTTTTTTAACCATAATTTATTTAAATAAACTGTAGTTGTTCATCTTTTTAAATGTATGAATTCATTCAAATTCAGCTCTGTCACAACATTTGAATTAATGATGAAAGTTTGATAACTGAAAAGTTTAAATGTAACTCAAAGCAAACTGTATTTGATTTCCATATGCTTAATTCGTTAAGTTAAATTACTATTTTTTTTTTTTTTTTGAAAATCTCATTTTAAAAGTAGTTTATGCTTCCCGTGATGTTTTGAATTTACATAAGTGTTTTATTAAAGCTATGTTTGCCTAGTCTTACAGATAATTCCAAAATTCAAAAATACGTTCCTGTACTCGAAATTGTTCCCAAACTCGAAATGTACTAGCATTTTGCAGTATTAACATTTCTTTTGGTTTTAATGCATATATATTCAATTCATTATAAACCTTAAAAAATTTTTCAGAAATGTGTAATTTTTTGTCTTGACATTTAAAATTGAAGCTTTTATAGATGAGATGAAATAGAAACATATTATGTACCAGAAAAATTCATCGGATTCAAAGGAGAAATAAGTTCATAAAAATTTGCTACTTTTAATGGATTTCCAAAGTCAGTTTTCTATATGGAGAGAAGTGCAGAGTTTAAGTTGAATATTTTAGCATTTTTTGAAGAAGGTAGCCATAAATTTTAAAGTAAACTTATCATGAGAAGATCTTTTTTTAAAAACTTCTAATTATGCATTTCAAATGCATTTTCTAGAGTCGTATCATTACATTCCTCTATTATTATGGAATTTCTTTGATGGTATTTAACTATGAATTTATTACAGATGTATTTTGACTTTCCCACAGCAAATTAACTTAAAAAACAACGGAAAATAAAACAACAAATAAATAAATTTAAAAAAAACACACACAGAAGAAAACGTGCCCTGAACTGAAATAGCTTTAGGCAATAGGATTCAATAAATTATTCCTTCTTCTAGAAAAAAAATCTTCGTTAAATTGAAAGAAAACAGAAAACGGAGCAGATTCTTTTTTCCACATTTACTCGGTTCAGTAGATACCTATTAGGGTAGAACTTTTAAACGTCCTCCCATTTTTCCTTATTTTCATGTTCGTTGGATTGGATTCCACTATGAAAAGCACTTAAATGTAGGGAAGTTGAGAACAATCAAATATGTGGTAATTTTGTTATGTTTTAAAGCAATTTTGAATGATCAGATGCCTTGTCCGATAAGTACTCCCTTCTATGTTAATACTTTTTATAAGTTCCACAAGATATGAATCTCAAGTTCTTATATAATTTTTTATTGTTTATTTAATTCTTTATAAATTATTCAAAAACTTCTTACTTCATAAACTAAATTGAGTGATAACGGTATTTTCTTATTGGAAACTTTGTATTATTATTATTTTGCTGGGTTTTTTTTTCTAAGATAAAATTTTTTTGCATTTTAATTTGAAAAAAAATTTTCATTTTTAATTTTTTTGCATTACTTTGTTTTAATAAACATTGAAACACAAATTAGATGTATCTTAAAAACTACCTATTTAAACTACACACTTTTTTGTTGTAGGCAGATATTAAGGGAAAAGTAGTATATAAACTATGAGTATATTTTTTGGTTGTTTAATTCAATTGTAGACAATAATGCAATATTTTAGTAAACATTCCATTTATGAAATTGTATCGTATAAGCTTATTTATCTTGGTAATATATTTAATTTTAAGGCAGTTAATATCGAACTAAATACTGAATGTTGATAATATTGTTATTTGAAAACATAAAAATATTAGTTTTTGAAGGAAGCATGACTTTAAAAACAGTTTTTTAACGAGAAGGATCCATTTTTTTAAGATCCCATTCAAATTTCATAAATGTGATAACTTAGTTATTTTAAAACATAGCAATTAACTTACCGCATGAATTTAGCTCTTATGCCATTCGTACAATTATTAAATTCGGAAAAAAATATTCTGATTTTAATTTATTTTAATACATTATTGACAGCTATGTGTTTTTTACATCAAGCTCCATTCCCTCATCACATTTATTTTTCCCGAAAAAATAAACAGAAACTAAAATTAGAAATTTCCATTTTCCGTTATGTTATTTTTTAATGTATTCCAAGTTCTATTTATCTTGATACTACAAAGCAAACTCGTAATGATATTCTCCACCAAGTCTCATTTTCATTCATAATCACTTCACCTATTCATTGAGATATTTCTAAAAATAATATCTTTCATTTATAATTAAAGGAGCAGTTTAAAATGAAATTTTACATTTTACTAAAAATATTAGGGCCGTGGGTAGCCTAATGGTTAGAGCATCGGACTCCAGACCGGAAGGCCCGTGTTTGATGCCCGATGCCACCAAATACTCTCCGAGTACACACGGAGTACGTGCTCGTTAAATCAGTGGGTCTGAAAGTCTTGTGGGCGGTCTCAGCTGAAATCACGAGTGCAGGGGGCTGGAGAATATTTCCCTCCCCTCTAGTTCCATTCCTAAATATTGGAGGTTGAGATCTATGGTGTCGCCATCTATCGTAAAGATGTCCAACCTGTCTCACAGGCTCTGGCAACATTCATTCCTTCCCTTCGGGGAATTTCACCGAGCTAAATCGTACTGTCATCGTACTAACTATACTGTACTAAATCGTACTGTATGGTGCTCAAGGCTAAGGCCAACGACAGGCGTACATCTAGCCCCTTGCCACGATGAATTTCGTGGGCCTCGATCTGACTACGTCAAACAGGTGGCATGAGCAACAACAACAACTAAAAATATTTCAGTATGTATCAAAAGTAAAGGTTGCAATTTGAAAATACGGCGTTGAACTAAGCGAAATACCCAGTTTTTTCCTAAGTAGTAATACTGAATTGATGGCTTAACTATTAAAATTTTTTTTTATGTAATATGCATTAAAAGTGATAATTATGGTGCTTGTAGATAAGAACAATGATTTCTGTGGGTACTCCTTTGATTCTTCTTCCTTCACTTTTTATATTTAGGAAAAAGCGGTAAATGCATAAGTACCAAATATTATTCTAAGTTCATCTTACTAATGAATTTTCTAATCTGAAGATACTTTGAATTTATTGTTGGCGAAAACTAGTTTTATTTCACACTGTACAGACTTACTTTGTATTAATTGTTGGCGAGAATTAGACTAATTTTCTTCGCTCTGCAAAGACAAAAAATGAACAATATCATTAACATATAGTCAGACAGAACTTGGAACACACAAAGTTTTCTCCAGACTGTAAGAAGTTAGTTTATATGCTCTACCTAAAACACTAAAGAATTAATCTACTCAGCCTGTAAAAATTGGAGGATTCACCGTTTTTTTGTAAGAAAAGGAATGCTGCCGATTCATTTTCAAGTCGACAAAAATATGTTTTGTATGTGATAATGACAGGGCGATGTCTTTTAACTCGGTAATGGATTTTGTAATTTAAAGATACTTTGCGAAATGACTGTTGACAAAATATAAAAAAACCCCAGCCATTTCACTTTTAAATGAAATAAAAAAGTTCATCAGTTGTTTTTGTGAAGTTTTCATTGCTTACAGAAAAGTCAATATACGAAATTGTTTGTCACGTTTGGGAAATCTTTTCTTGCTTGTACAAATCTTAGTAATTGTTTTTCTTATTTAAATATTAACTTTTCCCTGTCTGCTTATGTATCAAACCTGTTTTTTCAAATGTCAATGAAAATTATTCGAATTTCGAAACGATTTTTCTTTTTTTGTGTGGTGAGATGTATATTTTTATATTTACATAACAATTGTATCAAACTAATCATGATTTTTCTTTTCATTCGGAGGCCTCACTGTTCAGACAGAACTTGATGCGAATTTAAAATTGAAAGTTTAAAGACTGTAATATGAAATAGTACAATATTACTTGCACTTTCAAAATATTAGTGTAACACCATAAACAATGTTTCTCAAATGTATATGGATTCAATGAAAGTAGAACCTCTAAATACATAACGGAAGGTATATTAAATGCAATACATATGTTACGGGAATAACGTAATATAATCGTTATAGCATGCACAAAATAAAGTTCAAAGCAATAACGAAGGCATTCGCGATATCTCCTCAGTTATCTAAATACCTTTCTGATGATATTTTATTTTCAAATGAAGCGTATCCACACACAAAGTATTTTCTGCAGTAACAGAGAGCTAAATGCCTCGAAGAACTGTTTGCATTTTTATTTATATTATATAATAACATAATGCATAGGTATACAAAGGAACAGTTATACTATCTCAAAAAAGCATGAAACCTGGATGGAGTCTCTGGTGTGAAAAATTCAAAAACTTTACGTTCAGGATTGCTTAGAATTTCCCGGCATTCTTTTCGTGTGTTTTTTCAACAGCGCAGTGGTATTTTGTTTCTTATTTTTGATTATTTTCGAACAATGAAGCGGCATTTTAGATATGAAATCATGCATGCCGTTTCGTTTATGACTTCTCCAGACATAGGAATTTTGTGCTTTTAAAACTCAGCGCCATTTTTTTTTTTTACTCCTACCTAGTGTTCCGTGTGGATAATGTTGGTTTAGAAGAGAGTCTGTTTTAGTTTAAAATGTGATGAAACAGTTAGTAAGCGGTAAAGGTAAATGAAAAATATGTTAATAGGCGTTAATGAGAAATATATATATATATATAATTTCTTCGAAGAAAATCCCTTCTCCAAGACTGTCTCGTGTGGCTTTAAGTGGAATTTTAGTTATTGAAGATTAAAAACCATTCGCTGCAGTTATTAACCTTATAAATGGAGCAAAAAGAGCCATTTCGTTTCTGTAAGTAATCGTTGTTTGTAATTCTAAATAATGTGCTCTGATACCAATCTTGATTACTTTCAATTAATTGAGTATCTAGAGGAATGTTTTTTTACCCTATTTTAAATAATTAATGCAAGCGAAATGAAGCAACAGAGAGTATATAAAATAAACGTAATGACGCATAATACGTTCGAATTTGAAAATTTTAAAAGAATTCATTTCTTTTGCAGAAATTTTGTATAGTTTTTAATTATAATTTTATGAAATCACTTTGAAGTAATATTTAATCCGAAACTTTAATATTCGAAGAACTTTACATATATTTTAAAATTCAAAGATTTAGTTTAAATAAATGAAATCACTTGAAAGGAAACACAAGGTTAAGTGACGACCAGTGGCGCACACAAGAGGGGGTCCTGAGGGTCCGGACCCCCCCCCAAAGCCCTTGATTTTTTCCGATTGATTATAATTCTAAGTATGTAGTACGTAAAATTTAATTAAGTATTTGTTATTAATGATTAATTTTATTAATTAATGCTAATTATTTATTTAATAATTAGTTTTTTACTGTGTTTTGTTCCCGAAAATCGACAAAATCAAAAGGAGTATGATACAAGAATGGTGAAATTTCGACCCCGGACCCCCTCCCCCTTGAAAAATTCCTGTGTGCGCTACTGGTGACGATAGGTTTCAATTGGGGACTCCTCAGTAGTTACGTCATTTTCCTAAATTCTATATTAAGGAATGTGAAAATTGTGTAGCTTTTTTGTCAAGTTTAACTCACAGTAACTTCTATTAATAATTGTCTGTGATGGAATTGAGAACCAAACGCATGGCACAACTCAAGTATCACAAATAATTGAGTTCATGATTTGGATTACTATAGCCCTTCGAAATATATAATGTTGTGTTTTGAAATGTATGATTGTTAATAAGTTTCTGAAATATTAGATGAACCTTTCTTTGTTTATCAATTTAGAGACACATTTGTAATGACAATCGAACTCACATTCATATTTCAGTTATATACAGTCGAACCTCTATATTGCAAATTTCTCTATATAGCGAACTTTTTCCTGGAATCTTATACATTTCACAATTTTATTCGTAAAATAACCTATCTATAGCGAAGTGCATTTTCTATATAACGAATTTTTTCTTTTGTGATTCAATTTTTGTTCTTTCTTTTTTAAAAGTATCTCTAAAAAATTTCAAGTTATTCTTTCTTTAACGCATTTTATGGTGGTCATAAACCTTGAAGTGGTTTTATTAGATCCTAACTCACCGAGAGCAATAGAGTTCTGGACGTTTCATGCAAGAAGTGCAACCTTTAACCCCCATTGCCCAGTTCACTAGAAATATCTTCGATATCCTCTTTCACCCTCAGTGGAGTTATTTCGTGTCCCCGCGTTCTAATTATAAAATAATGTATGTTTAATATTTCTTGTATGCTTTAAATTATAAAATATCCTTAAACTTCATTAATTTTAGTATAAAACTATTTTCTTAATATTGAAAATACAGTGAATTTTCTTCGACATTCTTTTTTCTTGGTTTTCTTTGCAGTTTTTCTTTCTTTTTTGATGGGTAAGATATATAAAATAAACATATATTAATTCAAAAAAAGGTGCGAATAATTACTTTTTTTAATATATTATGTTTATTAATTTAAAATTTGTTTTATGTTGTTTATAAAGTATATATTAAAAGATGAACCTCTATATAACGAACTTTTTTTCGGAATTTAGCGACTTCGTTACATAGAGGTCCTATGTATATGCTGAAATTTTGATTTTTAAATTTTAATTAAGGTTGGTACTATCAAACTAGTCTAACCCACTTTTCAGTCCTAATTCCAAGGTTTAACCAGGTTAATTTATAAATTTTAAACTAAATTTAAAATTTTGCCGTTTTTATATTTCCCATAGAGATTTTGAATTGGGTTTTTCTGTTTCGATATTTTATTATTGATTTTCTTATTTTTTTTTTTCTTAAATTACATTTCATCTTTATGCATTCAAATAAACAAATAAATATATATATCATTGTCTTGATGATATTTTGTGTTTATGAAAAAATGTTATTCAGCTGCTCGATTTTTTAAATCTTAATTTAAGATTAAAATTTTTAAAAACATTTATGTAAAAAATAATGCTTGTACAATTTTGAAGAATTAGTGTTCGAAATTGTTATTTTAATCAAGAGGATACTGTTAATGCCCTAGAAAGCACATGTAATTGGGTCGAGGATTTGAGTTTATTGATTTTGTATTTTAATTCAATTATAAATGTATTACTCTTGATGTAACACGTAATAACCATTGTTTCAATGCAAACGAATAAATAACGGTGCTGCGTTGTTTGAAATAATAAAATACATTTTAAGTTATTTTTCAGTTTAGAAGGAGATTATGAGGGCGAAACTGCTTTTGCTTAAAAACAAAGGTTGATGCATCCGAAAATGCGGATTAGAGAAATAACTGTTTGATTTAAAAACTCTTATTTTGGATTATCTTTCATTGCCATCTTAATCTCTCAAGTTTTGCTTATCTTGGTTTAGAAATTCATCAATCCTGCACGTTTTAATATGTATGATACTTACCGTAATAACCGGCGTATAACGCGCTCTTTGAACCCCTAAAAATATGATCGAAATTTACGGGTGCGTGCTATACGCCGGGTATAAAAATGATAATTTCAAAAATAGTAACAATAAATAGAGATGAACATAAAAAAAAATTGACTTCTTCCATAAGTCAGAATACTGTTTATTGAAAAGGACATACCTCTGTGACGGTTCTATCCGCGATTCTACAACTAATCCTTTTGGGAAATGTTTGGACTATCAATTCGCGTTATTCACAACCCACCCTTTGGAAGAAGAGAATCATGATATTCAAATTAACTTACTATATATAGTCAAAGTTTTCTAGCTTGAATAGAGAAGGAGAGGAGATATATTCGAATCAGATCAGATCGCTACTGAAGGTATCATATTTAAATTATTGTGATTTAGAGATTTATTAGGAGGAGGCTTTCAAGTGACGATAGTTCACTGAGATTAAATTGATATTAGATTAAATCGGATGATAGGTTAGATCCTTTATAAAGTAAGGATGAAGTTTGATAGTCTCCTAATCGTTCGTGTTTTATCGTTGTTGTTCCTTTTTCGCGGCTAGCTTCGAGACATTCTCTTTCTATTATTAATTGGATTTGTGTCATTTCATTGTGTGATAAGTAAATAGATTAATTGGATCATGTCGAGTGTGCTTCTTCCCTACCTCCCACATATCTAGGTGCCCGAGAGAGAGGTGGCAACCTCTCTCTCGGGCACTAAAGGGTTGTAGTTCTAGAAGTATACTATTTTTTTAAAGAAGCCTGAGGTGATTCCTCGAATAAAGGACTTCAAAACATAAGAACATTTCACACATACCTTTGAGGTTCCTTCGTATGAAAGGGGCTGTGAATATACCTAAAAACTGAAAAATGAAGGTTGAACGTACAGGTAGGTGTGCGTTATACCCCGGATTGTACAGTATAAAATTATGAAATTCCTGAACATTTTACTTTTTTTTTTAACATTCTCTTTGGATTATTAAATTGATAGCAAAAAATGCATAGATTTTCATCAATACTTTAAAATTAAAATCAAATTTATGTGTACGACTGCAAAAAAAAAGTGATATAAATAGTAATATTTTCGCTTTCATTGAACGAAGCTTTTTAAAATTAAGGTATCTTTAAATAAATCATCCTAATCGTTTTTTTATTTATTAATTATAACTTTTTGTGATAATTTTTTTTATTTTTGTTTGTTTTTTATTTTTTTATTTTTAATTATTAAGCGCAAACTATCAGATACTATTATGATATTTTTCGTATTACTAATTATCTTTTTGGGTAATATATAAAAACTTACTGTCGATAAAAAAAATACTTGAAATACTTTATATATTATAAAAAATTAACAACAACAAAACAGAAAATTAACCTTATTTTGTAATAGGATATGTAAATTTTTTTAACACAAATGATTTAACTATTACATTAAAAGTACTTAATTATCACTGGCGTAGCTAGTCCTGAGTGGGCCCTGTATCAAAGTTCCTTGGGGACCCTGTCTAGAGATCCCTTAATATTTTCCGATATTTTTTTCTTGAACATTTTGGGGCCCGCATCATTGATACGGCGGTAGCTACGTTCATGTTAATTATAATTATTATGAATCACATATTATACGTACTGTTAATAGAATAAAGATTTATTCTTTAGACATTATGCTTCAATTCTATGATTGGCTCAGAACTGTTATCTAAAATATACGAAATGAGTGTGTACTAAATTCAAGCAATTTTTTTCCCTTTTTGAATTACTAATCCGTATTTTCCTTTTGAGGAAAACTCTTCCATGAATCATTTTTAAACCCTTTGCAATTGTAAGGATGTTTGCCTTAATCCTTTGTGTAATTCCCATTTCGCTTCAGTTGAATTGAAATATGGGCGTTTTCCTTAATTAATTTGGTACTGAGAATTAGTCACTTCTCTCCAAAAAATAAAGGAATAAGCGTCATTGGCGAATTCAAAATTGAGTAAAATAAAGAAATAATATTAAGTTTGAATTGCCTTACTTTCCTTTGAATTAGTTCTTAATTTGAATATTATTCTAGAAGCTTTTCTTTCGACTTACATATACGTTAATAATTATGTTTTGTAAAAATTTTATATTTTCATACTTATTGCTTTTTCAACTACATTTATTGAATAATGGCATTATTATTTTTTTTTAATTCGGAAAAATTGTTATTCTGATTAATATTTTGAAAATGTTCTAAAGTATTTTAAAATGGTGTTTTTTTTCTTTTTTTTTATAACAACATGAAAAAAAATTGTACAAAAAATTTGAAATGTTTCATGTTATAGCTTGGAGCACTTTTCAATTATCAGAAAAATAATATTTGGTTTTTTTATAAATTGTAGCAATTGTGTGGACATCATCAACTAAATATCAGAGCATTAACTTTTGAAATTAATTTTAAAAATCTATCTTAAAAACATCAAAATTATATTTTTCTCGCTTAGTTGATCTAATTCATTTTTTATCAGTTTAAATAATTCATTAAAAATACACTTTCAAATAACCCCTTTATGTTCTTATGAGTTTTGTATATTGTTTTTTTTAATTCATTATAGTTGGTAAAAGAAAAAAATATCTCTTCTAAAATATGAAACTTATTGTCATTTTTAAAACAGAATGTCTACAAATTTATTGAATCCTTTTGAAATTAAAACGAATTGTCTCTTTACGATGGAACACAAATTAATATCTTACGTTGATTGAACCATTTTAAATGCTATTTTTAAATGCTCCGAGTATGTGAAGCATTCTATTATTACACATTATACAAGAGAATATATCATTTAAATGACCTTAATAATTCAATGATGTTTCAAAAATGTGTAAATCACTATTCTAATGATATATGCATCATAATCAACGTGCTTCGTTAGATGCTTGTGAAATACAAGGGAGGACGTCTTAAGACTTCTTGAGGCCCTGGGCCCTTACACAAATGTAGGCCTCACTTATGGCCCTTAAAAGTAGGCAGTACATAGTATACGTTGTCAAATATTCGTGCAAACAATAACCCAAAACAAATAAATGTGCACGACTTTCAATCGTACAAACTGGCTCAACCGACTACCAGCTTTTGACTGAAGGAGTAATGTTTGTGTATGGTTGTAGGCCTACGCCTATACATGGATAACGGTCATCACATGTAGTCAGTTGACATTTCATCCAAAATTCCCAGCTTTTTGGAGAATACAACAGGAAATAACCTTTGACAGTTGAAACTATTCGAATTAGGATCTTATTAAGCCTGAGTCGAGAACAAGACGAGACCCCCATCATAGCCGAGACCCTGGGCCCGGCCCAGTTGGCCCATGCCGTAAGACGTCCCTGGATACTACAGACTTTTCTGGAGTTTTTAATGCTTTGATACTGATTGTAAGCACTAGTTAAAATTAAAGCATATATTGAAGCATAAAGTGTGCAGTTATCTTGGTTGATAATATCATTAGAGAAAGCTTGATAAAATCAGTCATTACAATTGTATAATCATATTTGTATCATATGTAATCAAATATACTAAATCCTCACTTCCTCAAAAAATTTTCATCGTTGTTCACATGGCCAATTATCTTTAAATACGGTTCACATTTTATCATCTATCTTCCTGGATAGATTTCAGATCTTCTTTTGAATTCGTAATTTACATTTTCACTCCGTTAAGTTGAAGTATAATAAACTAAGAAATATTTTTATACGTATGTGGTAAATAATTCGTTTTCAAAAAATATATTATATTTAAATGATCTTACAAAAATAAAACAAGGCATTATTATTGCATTTGAATATGACCTTCCGTGACATAGTAGGCTTAATATTGACCGTACCCGTTACGCAAATCAGATTGTATCACATGGAATGTAACGCGGTTGCATTCAAATTTTCATCCAATATCTCGACCAAGCAATGCAATTTTTCTGCTCAAAAAGTGAATAAATGTCTCTTTATTACGGGTTCATTTTTCAAGGAAGAATTTACGTCGTTTGATACAATGAACGCGCTTATCTGCGAATGAAACAGTGTAGATCACACGCATCATTCAAATGTTTCAAAACGTTTCACGTATTTGGAAATCTATCTAAAAATGTGTGTTTATTTTTATGGTGACGCTTAAAATGTGTCATCAATTCTTTTAATAGCCTTTTCTTTGAAATATTTCCACTGAAGAGCATGAATAAGAACATCTGATCTCATTTTCAATAATTTGATACTTCAAGTACTTTACCTAAGGTTTTGTTTCTAAACTTTGAGAATAATGACAGAGAGAGAGAGAGAGAGAGGAAAATTGAAATAATTGTGGTGTGATAGATATAGCATGTTTCGTAAATATGAGTTACATTTTTTTTTTGTCTTTTGCTTATTCAGTTTTAAGCGATTTGTATTATTATTTATTATATAAACAATTGTATTAAATAATGATTAGTATATTTTAAAAATAAGACAATTGTATACGAGAATCGAATCCTGAAGTCTTTGTTCCCTTTGCTAATTGACAATGATTATGCTATGAAAAGTTTTGAATAACAAACATTAATGAAAATGTAGATTGCGTTACCTAAAGAATAATTTCAGATTAAATTTATAAGTTAGGCTTACACTATTGGAAAATTAGTTAATGTTTAATTTTTGGAGCATTAAAAAATTTGATTTTACGAAGAAAGCGTACAAAAGAATACAATTACAATAGTGTAACCACTCTTGCCATAATAACTGTAACTTATATTGTACCAAGTAGCAAACGCAACCTCTATCGACCACTGATCTTCAACAGGGGCCAGGGGAAAAGAGAATGTGGTCGCTATGGAAAACCGTCTATGTTCCTTGTCCATTATATTTGTTAACGATATCTGTCGTCTTTGTGTAATTTAACTTAAATTAATAAATAATTGTTACGCTAAAGGTGACTTCGTTGAACTCAACCCCGAATTTATATCCTTTTGTTCAATCTTTAACGTTCAACTCTCTACACCATTCATTTTATTAATGCATTTTGTTACACACAAATACACACACATTTAGTGAAAAATAATTTTAATATTCTAAAAAATTCCTCAAAATAATTAAGATATATTTAGCCTGATAATATATTAAAAATATACTCTTTGCTGTAACTCAAATGCTAGATTTTCAAGATGTCTTTTTTCTGACCTGAAGTGGTAACTGAGCAGGATAACATATTGAATTATCATTCGATGTTGAATTAGTACCACAATAATATTTAAAAAAATATGTGAAGATTGTTACTTATTTCATTCTTTGAAACGTATACATGTTTAACAAATTAGACATCATCTTGTTGAGATAAGAAATTCACTTCAATTATATAGCTGATACTCGAAATGTCCAAAATTTTCTTTTCATAAACGTAAGCAGTCTTCTTATTTTGCAGAACCAGGGAACATTTTTGGCCGACATTCTAACTCTGTTTCTCGTCAATGGTAATAATGCTGTGATTAAAAAATAGTGCAAGAAAATTGCAAATTTATTTTCCCCTCCATTTAAAAATCTTTGACTTATAATAACATAACTGTGATAATTCTATAGATCAGTGGTCGCCAAGTGGGAAAAATTTTTGATGGCCCTCAGAAAAATTGGGACATTGTGTATATTTTTTATGAAAATTCAGCTTCAAAAATGACGAGTAACAAAAACGTATTACAGAATATACTTTTTAAAAGTATTTTAGCTGCTACTTTTAGCGAAATTCCCTCTAACTTTAGCGATATTGGTGGTGTATTTAGCTACATTTAAAAGCGAGACTTGACAACTGTGGTAATAACACAGTATACGTAAGTGTATTGACAGCATAACACTTCGATTTGTTGATATTGCTTTGCATTGTCGGTTTGAAAGCTTTTTTAAAAAATTTTCTTTTCAGTGATATAGAAATGCAAATAAAGCCGTGAGTAAGTGACAATATATATAGTTATAGTGTACTTTATAAAGATTTAAAATAGCCATCTTGACTATAAGTTGATAAACGTACATTCAAGGTTTCAAGAAAGTAAGAATTTTGTATTTTTCAGTGTGAATGAAATATGTATATCAGTGAGATGTTAATAATATTTTAATTGTACCTCACAATATTTGAAGCTGTGTATAACACTTTAATAAAATAAAACTTTTCTATTTATTACTATATAAATACATTTACCTTTTTTTCCCCCTAAGTTCATATTAGGGGTTCGCCAAATGTAAAATTGTATATTTAGTGGTCCATGACGTTCTCTAAAGGTTGACAACCGCTACTACAGACCGTTACAATAACATTTAAGTTATTCTTTGTTTCTTTAAATTTACCCATTTTAAAAATGTATATGCTAATATTTATATTCAGAAGCGGATTGCATTTCTTTTACGACTTTATCGTTACTTAGTCCACATTTTGTGTGTTAAAGGGATTGGACGAAAATAACTCGACGTTATTCGAAAAACGCACGAGTGCGAATTTAATTGGCGAAACGAAACTTTCGATGGAAAAGTGAGTGGGAATGGTTTGAGTATTTACAACCGGAAGAGCTTTAAAATTGCTTTTTGAAAGAAAGCTGTCGGTTATAACGTTGCGGAAAGCTTATTAACAAAACTGTACGGAGCTGTAATTATAGGAGGAGTTCAAGTGAAGCGGTTGTTGTTGACTGCCAGTGAAAAGTTGATGGAAAGTCAATATTATGATGCTGTGCCCTCTACACTTGCACTTAGTTATCTCTTAAAATAACACCGATGTTCTAGGAAATATCAGGGTTCAAGTGTAATGTTAACGCACATCATCATTTCGACGTAGGGGTATGTATGGGAACTTGCGCAGTGGACAAGTCTGCAAACCATGAATGAATCTTGCTGGATAACTAACTCTGTGAAGCATTTCATCCCTTTCCGACGATGCATTACTGATGAGAGAGAGCACACCATCGCACGAATGAAGTTATATCATCAGTAAATAATCAGTAACGCCATTCATGTGCTGACTTTCAATCATGCCGTAATGAAAGCCTTGTCCGTAATTATGTTGCTTAACCCGAATTGTATTATACATTTTGATAAGTATGTGTGTTGAAACAAATTATTAAATCGAGGATGGGGAATTTTAAAAGAGAGGGAAAGATACGTGATTTTTGTAACAATACAATCAATTCCAGAAAACAAGATACTATACATCAGGGGTGGGCAGACTTTTCTTGGGTACGGGCTACTTCTAATTTTTTCAAGGTGCTGCGGTCCACCCATTATCGTAGGTGTTGTGAGCTAAAGGAAAGTTGGACCTCCATTTTGCGAACTCTTATATTGCGAATTTCTCTATTTAGCGAACTTTTTCCAGTAACCAAGAACATTTTACGACTTTCTTCGTAAAACCTCCGAATAGTGAAGTGTAATTTCTATTTTACCAAAATTTCTCTTGTGATTCGATTTTTTTCCCTTCCGTATATTTAAAATATTTCTGGACCTTCATATGATGAAATGATTATTAGGTTTTAGGGAAGGCGGTCATCCCAAAATGTCTTGGCGGTCCGCCGGTCGATTGCGATCGACTTAATGCCCACCCCGGCTATACATACTATGTACAGATATTGAAAATCTTCCCACGCTTAAAGTAAGGTAAAAAAAACGCCTGTAAATTGCGTATTGTTTACGAATAATTGTAAAAAGGGTAAGTGGTTTTAACTTTGTAAATCAGTTAAATTACTTATGAATATAAAAAATGTTATAAGCATCCAAATTTATAATTTATGTTCTTTTTGTATTTATTTGTGTAAAATTCAGGGTTTATAAATAAATAACAAAGATATAAAACGGGATATTTGTATTTATTTTAAAAAAACTTAACGTAATATTATATTTTTATGGAGTTTTTGTGCATTTGCATGTTGCGTGTAATGTTGAATTAATGGGAATTGCATCATAATCTCTGTTTTCGTTTAAACTGGGGAAAAATACATTAAATTACATTTACATGATTTTATACAATTTTCTTTGTGAATTAAAATTGTTAACATTATAACTAATTTTCTGTAGCAGTGATTATTATGATTTCCGTTCATTGTTTAAAAGTTCGAAATGTTTTGAGTGACAATGAAGTTATTTTAATTTATTTATTGGTCTTGACTGCGTAATAGTTTTTAATGGAACACTGAAATGATCATTTTCTTAAAAGTTACATGATTTGTATCTTCTATTTTTTCCTTCAACGCAAGGAATTTCTTGAGTTTATGACTTAGAATGTCACGTAAGATTATTTGTCATTTGGTTATTGTCAGATTCAAGTAAAATATAAAAAAGATTAAAAATCTCTTAAGCTTGTGTTTCCTTGAAAAAGATTAGGTATTGGCGTAAATGAAAAATAAGTTGTTTATCCTTTACATGTTGTTTTTATGCCAAAAAAAAAAAATTGTTTTGAGTAATTTTAATTCTTGGAATAGATTGTTTTTTTAATAGAAAAGAATTTTTTTACGAGTACCTTAATTTAATTTCCTTTCATCTGTTCCTTTTTTTGGGGGAGGGGGATGAATCTCAATATTATTTTGTGATTCAGATAATCCTAAAAAAATATTTCTCAGATAAATAAGAAGAAAAAGAAACGAAAATTCGTGAAGAATTGCCCTTGTAACGCTTCCATAAAGAATGCAATAAACTTTCCCCTGAGGATCTATTATTCTCCCTTCGAAAGCTTTCAAATGAACACTCGAGGTATAAAATCTATCCTTCCGAACAAAAGCAAAACTCTGGAATTTCTGGAGGCATCTGAAAGTTTGTGGACATGGGATCGTAAATATCCATAAATCCGTTTATGGCCGACATTGACGGAACTTTAAGGCATCCCGTTATAAATCTACCCTCTGTACCCTTGACTGAAGGTTCAATCCAATAACATAATTAACAATGGGATCACACAAGAAAGACGATATAGAGTTGGTCAGTGGCTGCGGAATCGTGACGTCAGGTACCATTGTTCGCCTTGTGTAGCGTGCGCTGAAGTATTTAGACGTTTTTGTCCTGTCTCTGCCAGGCGAAATATATTTTCTGGCCACGAAAAATCGCATGCTTCGACCACAATTTGCTCCCACCCCCCTCGCCCCTCCCCAAACTTTTTTTTCTACAAAAATAGTAGATTTTTTCTTTTCTTTTTGCATTAAGGCATTTGTCGGTGGTGTGTTTTAACTGCTAAAGGTGGTATGCGTTCTGTAAATATCTGATAGATGATGTGAAGTCTTTCCCTGTGACTGTAAGGAAATTAATTCGTTTGGTGAGTTTGACATCTCGTAAATAGTTTCTAGAAGTTGATCTATATATTATTATTTTTAGATAAAATAGAATTTGCTTGGAATTTAAAAAAAAATTACTTTTCTCTAAATATTTGTTGTTTAAACATCTAACGTTTCCAAAACGGAATGATTTGGTTTCGCTGTTTTAGATATGTGTGTTTTTAGGACATTCCATGTCCACACTATTAATAACATTTGCATGATTCTGTAAACATCAAGAAATGGATAGATTTTTCGTTATAATCTTTATATTGAGATTGGTTTGTTAAGGAAACTTTTGATTTTTTGTGATTTATGATGTTTTTCACTTCCTATACTATTAGTTCACTCTCTCCTATATATATATATATATATCTTGTTCAAATTTTCAATCGTTAATAAACTACTTTCTATTTATCCGTTCAAGTTCAAATACAATTTTTTAAACTTGTAGTGGATGATACTTGATGTTAATACAATTTTTCAAATATTAATTCATTAATTAAATTAAAAAAAGAATAAATAGTAACAAAAATAATAGTCAAACAACACATATAGAAAAGAAGGTTTTTCGTTGTGTCTTTGTAGCGCAATGGATAGCGTGTTGGACTTCTAAACCAAGAGTAGTGAGTTCGAATCCCACCTGGGATGGCCTAATTTCTAAGAATGTGATTCTTTTTTACTGTAATATTTTAATAGAAAAATTAAGTTTAATTAATGAATATATATAAATAGTAACAAAAAAACACAAAAACAAAAAATAGTCCAACACCCTATATAGAAAAGAAAATGGAAATTGCAAAGAAAATCGCTTTCTATTTTGTCACTTAATATTGTGATTCTGTCATATGCATTTACATATTTTTTTTTATATTAATCGTAACTATTTAATAAAAAGTAACTAAAATAAAATTTTTATTTTTTGACGTAAGCAGGAATTGACTTAATTTTTTTTTATATCACTTGTTCTCTATTCTGAACGAATACTCATTATAAATATCTCTGTATATACGACAACATATTTACGTTCCTGTTTTAAAATAATTTTTTAAAAAATATTTTGTCTTGCTATACTAAAGAATCTGGACAAGAAACGTTATATTTTGATTGGTTTGCCTCATCCGTTTCTGAATCTGATGATGGATTGTGAATAAGTATTTACTGACACCTTGAAAAAGCAAGAATTTCCTTTGGATGTTTTGTTCTCTTATAAGGAACTAGGAAAGTTAACTTCTCTTTTCAACCGGCACTATTCGTACGCAAAAAAGATAGCTGCAGATAATAAACTTGCATTTTTATCGAATGCGTTAAGTTCCGGGAAAAAATGGTATTTAAAATAATATATTTTGTGAAAATAAACTATTAAATTCACTGATGCAGTTGATTGAACTTCGAATAAATTAATTGTATTCTAATCAGGAAATCAGAGTCTCTGAAATAGTTTGTCAAAACCTCTGAGTTTAATAGGATGAGTAATTGAGGAATTCGTGTTTTTGTAAAGATTTTTTTTTTCTCTTTTATTATCGTCATAGCTCTTTTCATTATTTTTGTGAAATTTTCCTCTGCAGTTTTTGTGATTGCTTGATTACAAAAACTACACAAAAATTTGTATTTGTGTTGAATACTCGTTTTTTAGTTTGTGTGTGTGCAAGTGTGATATTTGTTTAGTAAGATGAATTCTGTGTATATCGGTGAAAATTCGTTGGAAAAGTTTTATTTAACCATTTTTCTGAAAGACTAAATTTTAATAATTTAAAAAAAAGTGATCTTCAAATTTTTTGTTTATGAAACATCTCGATTGGGAAGTTAATAATTTACTTGCCTCCTATTCATTTATTGTATACATAGGACTGTCTTGAGGTAATGTAAATTCTTTTTGCTGAGCTGCTCATATAACCTTTATCGACCTCAATTTCTATTCCCGATCTGAGCAAAAATTGTTTTCTGCGAAACCGATTCTTCGAGAACTATTGAAAGATTTTGCCAGTGGCGTAACGGAGAACATCAGGGCTCTCCTGCAAAGTCAGGTTTCGGGCCCCAAATCGGATCTTACAAAGGATTACAAAACCATATATACTTGGCGTCAATCAGACTTTGGGCCCCCTAGAACCCTGCCCCCTCCCCACAATGCGGGGGTGTACGTTACGCCATTGGATTTTGCACTTTAATCTTGAGTTGGCAAAAATACCTTCCCTTTTACAGTACTGAGTTTTGCATGATATTTTGCTTTTAAAATGTAAATTAAACTAGATTTCGCATTTGAAAATTTGAGTCACAAATGTTTATTCGATCGCCTATGAAACTAGTCTTGTGAGACTAAGTTCATAGAAAGCCCGTTCCAAAATATGCATCATGGTCCAACAGTTTTCTTAATTAACTTAAATTCTACCATGAGATTGCGAGGTTTGTGTTACCTATGACTAATCCCTGAGAAATAAAAAGAAAACTTTCCAACAGGATGGGTTACTACGTTTTTGTGGATGGGGTGGTACGGGTTTTCCATCAGATGTGTAACATTCCTGCATGAAAATCTGAACACGTCACGAGTTTAATTGTTGCATCAAGATCGAATTATCTCTTTAAGGTTCAATGCATACGGAGCGTATCTTTCTCAAGAATTTTGTTCAGACTTTAATATCAAAAATCTGCATCTATTTCCGTTCTGGAAGCAAGATTATCTTAATACATAAAGGAATGGTGTTTCTTTAAGATTTACGCATTCTTTATGAAAGGTATGCACAATTTATTAAGACGTTTCTTCATGTTCTTCATATCAGTAATCTAAAAGAATACGATAGGAATTTTATTTTATCAGATCGGTTATTCTGTAATATACTATATTCCCCAAGATTTTTTTTTTAAAATTAAATTTTATCTGATTGTATAAATAATATATTTTTAATAGTATTTA
>BMAV01012819.1:246773-280772 GCA_019973955.1 Trichonephila inaurata madagascariensis
TAGTTGTAAAATCTCTCCAAGTTGTGGTGATAAAATTACAATGCAATAACTGTAGAATGACCACAAAGCTTGGCACGATTTCAAAATCACGCCAAAAATGATTAACCTACTGATACCAAATTAGTGCCTCTCTTTTTCAAAATTTCTACTATTAATTCACAATCTCCCTATATATATATATATATATATATATATATATCTTGTTCAAATTTTCAATCGTTAATAAAATACTTTCTATTCATCCATTCAAGTTCAAATACATTTTTTTAAATTTGTAGTGATAATACAAATGATGTTGATGTTAATACAGTTTTTCAAATATTGATTCACTAATTAAATTTTGTTTTTCAACTTTAAATTTATTCTGCGTTATTTCTATCGTAGTTACAACTAACTACAACAGATGGCGGCAGTAAATTTATCTAACGAAGTAGGAATTGACGTTAAAAAATTATATTAATTGTCTCCTTTCTTTTCATTTCGTATTTTACATAGAAAATTAAATTCATATATTAAAAAGAAACGTGTTATTTAAAAATAATAATGCATATTTTTGTTTTGATCGGAAAGTAAATTCCATTTACAGAACTTAACTATATTTTTGTTATATTATTTATTTATTTTTGAAGTGATAACTTCTGAACAAACTGATCTTCTCGTAATCTTTTGCAAAATTCTGTAATTGCGTTCGAATTAAGAAAGTTCTTGTATAATATTTTCAAGTAAGTTTGATAATTTTCATAAAATTAAGAAGTTTGAGCTATAGTTAGAATTATTTCAAGTATCGAATTTTTTTAAAGGGGCATACTTTTTATTTCATAACATATTTAAAAATAGAAATGTCATTACGTTTTGTAAATATATGATACATTTGCATATGCTCAGTCAAAATGTTTATTTTAATTTACTGAGTACTTACTCACGAATTTCTATTGTTATGTTTTTTAATTGGTCAAAACAAAGACAGTTATCTTTGAAAAAAGATAACTGTTTATTTTTAACGAAGTTAATATCTTAGAAATTCAAATTTGAAACTAATTGCTACCATTTCATCACGCTTTGCCGTGGACTCGTTTAAGTTGCTTGTAAGATTTTAAACTTAATTACATCCTTAGGATATTTTTCTTTTCTTTTAATAAATATGGGTCAGAAAAATTTAAAAACAAAAAACATTATAATTTTCAATGTTATTTTTATTTACCATCGTATTATAAACTCAAATTCATTTTTAAATCAAAACTGTTAAAAATTTCGAATTAAAAAAATGTGTGTTACCACAGAACAATATTTGAAATGTATATTTCATAACTAGATTACGAAACGTAGACAAACACTATCGTTTGGCGTAATTTGAAAGAATTCTGTTGGAACATTTTAAAAACAAATATATCTCAAAATTAATCGCATTCTTTGCACAATTTTTTTCAATAATTCTTCCACAATCATTCGTAAGACATTAATAGATGAGGGAGTTTTTTCTTGTAAGTTCGCGTATGTCAAAAGAAGCAACTCCCAGTGACATTGAGCTCTGCTTATTTCATGAGAAGTTTGGTAATGACACAAATTCAACGCCATTTTTGTTACAGAAGTAATTTCCATATTTAATAAGAAAAAAGAAGGGTCAGTTAGCTAACCTTTCTTTGTGAGTAGGTCACAGTCATGAAAAAGATGAGAAAAATATATTCGCAAGTTGTGGAACTGGGGTGGTTCAAAAGTTATATTTAAAAGACAAGACTCACATGTGATTGGATAATCATTTAAACGTAAAGTTCTCTCTCTCTCTCTCTTTTTGTTGTTGTTGTTCTCAACTCGTTCATCAGTAATTAGGCCGGAACCGACTGCTTCGCTGCTGTTTCCAAGTATAATGGCAAGTATTCGTTTTGAGTTAATGTTTCACATCCCACGTCTAAAGTAGACCGATTTATTTAAAAATAAATAGATATTCCTTTTATATATATAAAAAAAAAGTACTCGTTAAACTTGTTCACCTGTTTGGAAAACTTAAAGAAAACTGATTGCGGGTTTGCAAGAATGATATGTTGCGTTTAATAGATAAAATGATGACCATGTTTCAACGCATGTTGCTACTTTGTATATATATTAAGAAAAATGATGGACGAATTAAATATCCTGCAAAACAGAGCTAATCCAAATTCGAAGCAGAAAACCATGGACCAAAAACCAATTTATTATGCAAAGTCAATTGAGCAAAATAGATAACTATTATATTTTCTTAAGCTCTCACTGACTTAGGGAGGTGAAGTAGGGTTTAGTTTGCTAATAGGATCTTAACCTTTCCCTACAGCAGAAAATTCACTTATAATAGTGCAAGAAAATATTGAAGAAAATAAACCTTGATTGAAAAACATTTAGGCCTAAAATATGCCCCTGTAATTAAACATTAATCTATTAAACTGATATGAATGATTATAGCATAAATGGATATGAAAAAAAGGAAGCTTTCTTTGCATTTTTACATTAGTTGTTGCATTGATACATGATGCCTAAACTTAAAAATTAGCCTGGATATTTTGTTGTCATATCATGAGATGAGATAAACTGTAATAACATGTTCTTTTTTGCTGCTGTAATGCTCTTCCAAAAAAAGTTAAAAGTATTTAAGTATTAAAAGATTCCTTGGGGAAAATTTACTCAGGTTATTATAGAATAAAATAAAGTTGTGATTACAAATTATAGCATATATAGAATGGAAAATTGTTAGGCAAATCGCTTTCTATTTGCTACTTAATATTGTGATTCTGTAATATGTATATACATATTTATATTAATTGTAATTATTTGATAAAAAGTAACTAAAATAAAAAATTTCTTTGTTGACCTTTGTAGGAATTGACTAGAAAGTTTTTTTCTTGCTTGTTTACTTTCAAACTAAAAGCAATAGAAAAAAAAAAAGTTTAAAACATACTATGCTCTCATTTCCACTCTCAGAACACCCAATTAGGCTAACATTTGCAAAATTGATATCTTCCATTGTAATTGTTATCATTTGCCCTAACGAACACGAATCGGAGAAATCACTTTCTTCCGCCATAATCACAATTCTCAGCGCGACCGCCAGTTTTCCCATCACATGTTTTTTTGACCTTATTCTCGTATTGAGAAAACGGTGGAAAACCCCATCCTGTGTCGAATTTGTCGCCGAGATTTCTGTCCCTGTTGAGAACTGGGGAGAGTTACCGGTTTGAAAAAAAGAAACCCCTTCAAAATAGGTCAGCAGCGAATGGTGTTCTCTGAGGATGCTTGTACCCGGATGTATTCCGAACCAGTCCGTCCCCACCCTCTACTAATACTCGTTCGGCTCCGGTGCGTGAGGCCGACACCCTGAGTCAAACGGAGAAGGATTTACTAATGATAATTTTTCACCTGGCTTCTTTTGTTTTCGTCGACTCATTCAAAAAAATCTGATGAGGAGACTTGGTTTCGTAAACTGGCATTCAAGCAGCTGGAAAAAAGTTTGATACTGAAGTATTTTTTCCCCTTCCGACATCGTATACTTTGTTCTAATTGATGATAGATGAAAAGGATTAGAAAAATATATTTGTTTCTTGCTTATTATTTTTTTAACGTTTATATTTGTTGATAATAACTCTAGCAGAGGTGAAGGAACCTTTTTAAGTTCGCTCAAGGGTTAATTCAAATCTATCGACCACGTTCAAGAATAGATACACATATAAATCATATTCCGACGTGTATTGGTTTTCAAAATATATTGTTCTAAATAACCTTATAAGGAACAAATTTGCATATCTCAAGTGGGGCCGTTATTTGTTCCTTTATTCGTTTGATAAATTTATTTATTATTTTTCAAAGAATAAATTCGTGTTAAATCTTTTTGAGTATATTTGACTTATAACATGAACAGTTAGATCAGTTTACGTATAAACAACAGTAAAATTGATGCTTATCATTTTGCTAATTGTAGCATATGCAAAAATTATTTTATTGAAAAATCAAAAAAACTGACAATAATGTATTAAGGAGAATGAAATTATCCAAGAATAGGCTCAATTCATGAGACGTCATAGTCACACGATAAAAGCAATCACGTGTGTTTCCAGCTAATCAGTTCGTGCGCTTCGTTGTTGCTAACTTTTGATCTTTTCAGAAACTTCCTCTTAAAGAAGACAAATTTGTCAATAACAATAATGGACATGGTAAACAAAATGCATTTTATTCAAAAATACATGCCTGAAATAATTTTTTTTTTAATTTTAAAATCTTTTGAAGAAATTTATTTTTTATAACTTCTGAACATTTTTACCCAATTTTAAATTTTACCCAAGTTTTACAAGTCGAACAACAAGTACAATTAGTTTGATGTCTGTTTTGAATTCAATAGAGAACACGTGTTTGTCTGTATCATGTGACCGTCATGAATTGAGCTCATTGCATCCGCACAAAAGATCGCTTTTAATAAGCCACGAAGCTCCACGTGGTCAAAGAAAAGGAATAATTACACTTTATCCTCTTTCTTTAAAATATCTGTATTTCTTTAAGCTGTATTTCTTAATCTTATATATATATACCTCGCTTAGTGTGACTTCATTCAGTGCTGAAACGTTCCATCTTCGAACACATTTTGTATGGAATGAAGAGAGTAAAAATTATTTTGAAAACCGTAAACAAATTTGCTTTACATCACATTGCATTAATGATTCTTGTGGCTTTGCTTCTCTAATGGATACCATGTCAGCATACGTTGCAAAACTTAGATATGATGTGGGCTTCGGCTCATTAGATGATGCCTTTGTCTTACAGAGAACTCAAACACACTCTCAGCCTCTTAATGATGAGTATCTCATCGGCATTGAAGAACAAGCTTGTGACGAAGAAAATGTGCAAGCAGAAAAGACTTCATATTGAATAATCTTGGTGAATTATTTATTGACATTGGAAATGTGCATGTAGATTGATTGAAGAAAATGGTCCAAATGAAAAACTAGAACCTTTGAAAGAAATTTTTTTTCTTTGTTATTGCATGGGAAACGAAGATAAAAAAAGACAGAGCGAAGAACGGGGGAGTTGTGGTCAAATAACTTTGGCTGATTTTCTAGCTAGCTTTTCTTTTTCATTTTGCAGGTACTGATAAAATTGTTCTATTATTTTTTTTTTATTTCACCCTTTTATTACTTTTCTTTATTGTGAGGTAAACATAACAAATATTTTTTTAATAGGGGCGAATTACTTATTTTTCTATAGAACTAACATTTTCTGTCATTTAACTGTTGACCTTGCCACGAGTGCTTGTTTAAACACCAACCTGCCGTGCTTAGCTACTGCGTGCATTCGATAGACCAGTGTTCCCCAACCTTTTTATCGCCGTGGACCGGTCAACGTTGGATAATTTTACCGCGACCCGCTGAGGGGGAGGACTTTGATTGTTTATATTTTAGATTGTTTTGTTTTAATAATTTTATTTTAATTTTTTGTATTTAAATGTGCCTTCAGAATAAAATATAGCAACACCAAAAATGAATATAAAGTGATTTTCATAAAAAGTAGCCCAAACCCAAGAAAAATATGCTGCAGTAAATAAAATGGAAATAATTTAATGTTTCTTGTGCGGACCAGCTGTATTTGATCCACGGACCGGGGGTTGGAGACCATTGCGTCAGACGACTGGGACGAAAAGAAATCCCTTTCCTTGTTAATTGTTATGCGCCTTTATACCTAGCCTTTGTCGGTTTTTACCTGCGGGAGAAGGGGTCACTGAAGCTTATATATATATATATATATTCATACTCACTATTCATACTTTTATTTCATTTCGTTTTACTGTCTTGTGTTCCATCCATGTGTGAAATGGGCCTAATTTTTCAACTTGGCTCTGTTTTTTCAAAAATGTCGAAAATTTCTGCTGTACTGGGAAGATGGATTCATAATGTATTGCTTAACCCTAATTTCGCTGGCCTAATTCAGCGACAGCTTTAGAAATCACAATAGGTTTCCATTTTAGTCCAAAGACTCTTGTATCTTCAATTTTAATAGTCTTGTCTAGAATTTTTTGTCTGTTTTTATCCAATTTTAGTACAATATTCTTTTGCACCATTTATTTTCTTGTTATGCTTCTTAAAATCCAATTTCTTTCTTCTTTAGCCTTGTAAGAAGTACTATTTTGACTCTTATTATTATATTTTATTTTATTATACTAAATGTATTTTTCATATAAATAAATAATATCTTGCTAATATTTATACGTCTACGGGTTATTATTATAGGCCAAACTGTAAAAAGCAATGTTCTTATATACTTATGAAATATTTTTATGTTGTGAAAATAACATAATACTTTTTGTGTTTATAGAATTTTTTTGTTTGAACATAATACTTGCCTATTGCGCCTATTTAACAATTGTGAATAGTGAAGTAGTTACTGATCCTTACAATTCAAAACATTAGTGTTATAGTTGAGGGAAGAATTGCTTACAAAATGCTTTAAAATTATTTACTTAAAAGCACAAAGTTAAATCCGTTTCCTTTAATCTCATTTGTGAATAGTTTGCTCTAATTAAGAATTTATAATATTATTCATAAAGGAATGAAAAAGAAGTATTTTCTTGTTAAATTTTCTTTGTTGTCGTTTTCTGAGTTCTGAAACCGAGCAATTGAGAATCATAATCGCGTTAAAAATACTGCTTTGCGAAGCTGAACTGTTTTTCATAGGTTTTCAAGTTATCACCCGTGCTTTTCCGGCAGATAGAATTAACGAGGAAATACCTCTTTAAGACGTTTGGAAGTGTGGAGATGGGTTTTTATTATTCCTTCGGTGGGAAAAATTTAGGATCTTTTTCCAAGAAGAGGTTCAACGGTTCGAAAACGCGATGCGGTCGAAAGAGTACAGGTCGTAGAATCGGGAAAAGATAGATTCTGAAGAACCCAAAATGATCTTTTATTTGTGAAAATTCAAAAGAATCCGGAACTTAAGAGAATGAATGATTTTTACAGGAAAGTGTCAACAAATAAATATTTTACTGAAAAGTCACAGTTAGTTGATCTGTGAAGTAACTCTGCTACCGCGACTTAACTCTTAACTTCGCAATTTTTCAAATTCCTATAAAATAAATTATATTAGCTAGTTCTCAAGTAATGGTAAAAGGGAAAAATATGAAAAAAAAATTAAGCAGTTTTAAATTGATTTTCAGTCATTTTTTATTTGTTTGTTGCAGTAGTGCAACATTGCGCAGTAGTGCTGTAAATTACAAAACTTTTTTTTTATATGAGGATTTTATTATTCATCATAAAATGTTTAAATTTCTTACCTGATAATTTATTTCATCAATAAACAAGAGGAAGCATAAAATATAATGGATTCTTTTTATAGCAAAAACACAATTCTTGAAGCATCCGAGATTTTTATAATTGTGATTTCTGGAAAAAACGTACTTCCATCTAGTGACAAAATCAGCATGTATTTCGTTGCAGTAATCTTGTTTTTCTCAGATAAGTGATTTGTAGGCAATTAAAAAAATATTGAGTCTGTTAAATTAAAATAAATCATATGTTGCAGAAATGCAACAGTGCGAAATTAAGGGTTAAATATGAAAAGTTAGATAAATACAAAGAGTGAAAACGAAAGCGAAATGTTAAAAATAATATTCAATGAAACACAACGGGTGGGAATGTGATAATACAGTACTTGTATATCGTACTCTAAGAAATTTCTTAACAAAACAATTTGTATATTATGCAAATAATATATATGCGTTCTTAGAAAAATATTTTAATTATTTATTATTAATTAGTTGGATCAACTATTCATTTACTATATGTTATTATTTATGATTTACTATTTTGTTTATTTGATTAGAATTAAATAACAGCTGTACTAAACTCACATTCCAAGGAAGAAAAAAAGCTTCCACCAATGTACTCTTTTTACAAAAAGCGCGCCTTGGTGGAAGCGAAAAAAAAAGTTGAGGGTAAATCTAAGCGTTCAAAACTCAACGGCGTAAGGGTTAATTAATATAACTATATTAGAATTAAATCAATAAAACTATATTAGAATTAAATCAATAAAACTATATTAGAATTAAATCAATAACAAAATTAAAATCAATGACTAAATTAAAATTAAATCAATGACTAAATTAAAATTAAATCAATAAATAATAAATTAAAATTAAAATCAATAGCTAAATTAGAATGAAATCAATAACTAAATTAAAATTAAATCAATGACTAAATTAGAATTTAATCAATAACTAAATTAGAATTAAATCAATAATTATTAGAATTGGATCAATAAATGAAAGAACTTTATACTTATTTTCGATTGGGTGAGATATATTTTCTTTAAGAAAAATAACACCGAGTGTTGCCATTTTCATTTGAGAAGAAAAATAAAAATTCCAGAAAGAACGATTCCTACATTTCTTCACGAAACAACAATAGAATGGCGAAGTCATCATGCATCATAAATTACTTGCAAAATGGCGAAAAAACTATTACTGAGAATCCAAACGTCTTTGTGAAGGTAACCGCTACACATACTGTAGCTAAGGGGAAGCACATTACTCTCCCCACTCTTTAATTATAAGAACATGGAACTCATTTTTATGCAGCCGATTTTTTTACAATCCCTTTCCACCTTTTCTAGAATTGCACACAAGTGGGTCAAAGACACTTTCTATCCAATGGAATGGTTAACAGGCTTAGACCAGGCCTTCATCGGTTAGTGAAAATTCGGTAGTGTGATTTAAAGCTTGTATAAGGAACACTTTCATCATGCTTCTATTGTTCCTAGAATACTGCTGTGCAGAATCCATGATTGTATCAGCAACTTTAAGGCAAGGGACTTCTATTATTTTGAAAATAGTTGCATTTTAAGGAATGCTATGTTTAGAGAATTCTTAGCAAAAATGTTGCATGTTTTTAAAATACACTCTATAAAATGCATGGGTTTTTTTTTAAAAAAAAAAATTCTTAACGTTTTAATTTGAGAGAATGTATTTTATAGCTAGATCAACAAGGTGAAATGCCACACATCTTTCAAATTTGTAACGCGTTTCAGTCACGTGATAATTTTTGTTTTGTCTACAGTATTATTCTTGGAAATCGTTGCCAAACAGCTGAATAAATTGTATCATTTTATAAATAAATTCTAAAAAATCATAATGGTGATACAAACGATACAATTTTATTTTAATTTTTTTTTCGTAATTAGCTGGTTTGATACGGCATTTAATTTTAGTGTTACTTTCCAATTCAAAAACATCATTAAAAATAAATTTTTAAAAAATGAAACATAACCCAATTTTGCTTTTTATGCATGGCTTTCTTAGTTTTGATATTAAGGTAATTTTTAGAAGAAAAGAGCATTAGTAACTCTACAGAAGCACTATTTTTTTTCCATAAATTTTCTAAGAATATATTTTTTCAGTTTAATTAAAAATTACAATAGCATATTGCCATTTTTTGTAAAATTTATAAAATTTTAAGATAATTTGATATATTTGTAACGTAATTATTAGTATTAAAAAATGTCAAAGTATTTTTTATACAGTTAGCAATAATGAAGATTAGAGAAATTAGATGACATATTTCATTAAATGACATGGTAATCTCTCAATAATAATAAAAACAACAGTAATATATTCTTTTTCCACTCTATATAATTTGATTATATTATCAATGCGTGACCTAACTTCTTAAATGTCGTCTTTCGAGCTTATTTTTTTAGAGTTGAAAAAAAAGGAAGAAATTCTCACTCTTTGCATAAATGCCGTTAGAATTCTTATTTGTGCATCACAGCATAAATAAAATTACAGCACTGCTTTACCTAAAATAAATGATTTAGTGTGCTGTCACATATATATATTTTTATATAACTTATCTAAAACATGTTAGACTTATACACAACATTCGCATGAAAATGGACAAACTTATGAGGAAAAAAAATTCTCATAAAGCTAATGAAATATTTTTTCGAGCTTTTTTACTAATTATTTTTATTAATTGTTATAGCCATTTTTCTTCTTGATTTTTAATATATAGACTTCATATTTATTGCGTTTTTTCATGTTTCCTCCTTAAAGGAGGAAGAAAAAAATTTGCCATTTTCATATAATTTTGAAAATAATTTAAAGTTAATGGGGGATTTTTAAAATTAAGTGTCCCGGAATACTCCGGATCAAAAATTGTTTTAAAATGTCTCGAATGTTTTGCATATTTTTTTAATTTTTATTATTAAATTTGGGATCTAGAATCTCCTGAAATTTAGTATCTGAAGTCACATAGTTTTAAAAAATTAGTCTTGTAGAATTTAAGGAATATACTTGCACATAATTTGAAATCAGGGGTTCTTTATACAGTCAACTCTAAATGATTCAAAGTTGATCGGACCAATGAGAAAATTCAAATTATCAAGAGGGTAAGAAGAAAAAAACCCAAAATACACGAAGAGAAATTTTTTTCTAACACATTTAAATTTGAAGCTGTGAAATAAAACAACAATTGTACATATGCATAAAATTATTTTAAAGTGTTTTTAAAAAGTACATATTATACAGAAGTTAAGAGTACTGTATTTTTTTAATTAAAATAATACATACTTATAATTAATTTTTTGACAAAAAATAACTATCTTTTTTTTTTTTTTTTTTGTTTTATGGCATTTTTATATAAACTAATTTTGTCAATAGATTTTTCTAGAATAAATGAAGCTTGAAAAACGTCCGCATCAATATTATTTTGAAGGAAAAAGTTGCGTAATTTGTTTGCCGACACTTAACTTTCTGTCAGAATTATCGGAGTCATCAAAGAGCAGGGGCGTAGCTACGGCCGTATCAATGGTACGGGGCCCTCAAGCTACAGGGGCTCCAATATGTGTAACTACATTCCCACTAACAGGGTTCTCATATCTAAAAAAAGGGTTTTATATAGAGCCCCCTCAGAAATAGCAACGCCCGTGTCAAAGGGGCTACGTTACAAGGGAGGCAACAGAGACAATGCAACACAAAACATGTAAGCTCCAACCTGTTTGCTACAGGTTGGCTCTACATGATAGTGAGTTTTTGAATTGCCAAAAGTTTTATTAGATCATTTCGAATTATCGTGTTTTGTAGTTTGGCCAGCCACAGATTTTATTTCAAGATATATTGAGTGTACCAAAACTCATTGTTTTAGTTCTAAATATCAAAAGTTTTTCTCTAGGAGCTAAGCATATACTTCGAATTAGCGAGAGGTTCGTATTATTGAAGGTTTGAATTAGCAAGAGAGTCGACTGTATATATAAAATTCGTCGTAATTCTTAAAAATTACAGATATTTTAACAGATTCCGTGGAATTAAAGAAAGTGAAATTGAGAAACGTATATGGTGGAGTATTGTCCGTTTTTTGTAGAAATGATGGAAATTTTAACAAGCTTATTAATCATCATTTTTTTTTAAAAAAAATAAACAAATAAAATATTAGTTTTTGTAAAATTTGCTGAGTTTGAGGCCCGAATGGTGTTTATTTTATTAATGTAAATTTATATTACAAATTTTTCTCTTTTTTGCTCTAAATAAAGTATGTGTGTGTGTGTGTGTGAATATAGCTATTCGGTTAACGTTTTTTGTGATTCTTATAAACTCGTAATTTTATCTGTTCAATTTTCTATAAAAAGTTAAAATGATAACATGATTGTTTAATGCATCTTTAATAATCAGCTGTTCTGCTGCTAAAATAGAAATTTCTTTACTGTCCAAATAAAATTAAATCGTGTTTTTTTTTTTTGTCATTTTAAGAAAATTACCTTTTTTCAATAAGAAGGATATGTTGTAAAAACATTGTTAATATACTATCCATAAAACCACATATTTCCCACAGATATCCATTTTTGAACTTATAAAAAGTGCAACGAACTTTTAATAGTTATTTTGTGGGAACAGTGGATATTTTTTGAGAAATATATGTTATAAGAGAAAAATGAATTATTTTCTAACGAGATTGTTCTGTGTTGCAGCGATGTGAAGTAACATGCCAATAAGTGTTAAAATCAAATATATAACTTACTCTTAAAAGAAACGAAGTTAATCATTTCTTTTAGAATTTTTAATAAGGTACATATCGTCTTTGTTCATAATAATTTATTATTGCTCATGAAATTCCAAGCACTTCAATTCATTGTATCAAATTTATCACTTCATCAATGCATCTAGTCACCAAATTCTATCCAATCGGCCATTCATTGATGCAATTTATTGTTTCGAACATTCCCCCTTGTCACGCTTGTGTTCTATTTGTACCTTGCTGCGGATGCATTAATCCATGCATTCTACAAGTTCCGGCCAACGCATGTATTAACTCCCTTAATAGAAATTGACTGCAGACATGATTGTTGTTTCGTCGTCTGATTGAAGAAAGGTTGGTAATTTCGGTGTGCTATTTTAAAACCCAACGACGCGGTCTGCACGTTCTGGACTCACGACAATGGCTTTTGTTTTCTGCATTATGTCGCTCGATCAATATCCTGCTATCGAGTACCTGATTCGACTTACAAGTATGGGTTGACACGTTGCTTACAGGAAACACGAGGAAATGACTTGGTTTCCATTGTTTTGTGCTCGTCTCCAGAGCTTTGACTTTTTGCGTCTGAAAGTGAAATTACGTATATTTCCGATTGTGTCTTACGAAGAAAGTTATATCTTGCTGATGCAATATGGGAGAAATGAGGAAATTTTCTTAATATGGGAAAGCTATTTAAGAAATCATAGGAACTGTGTATTAAATTTTCAAATCAGTTCATAAATTTAATGATTATATTTTTATTTAATGATAATTTACTGTTAACTATTTTCCCCATAATAAGAACCGTATAATCCGGCGTATAACGCGCACCTTTTAACACAAAAAATAAAATTGTGGGAAATTTATGGGTGCGCGTTATACGCCGGATATAAAAGTAATAGCTATAAAAATAAAGAAAAGATGAGCATAAAAAATGAGTTTTCTACGTGTATCTAAATTCTGTTTATTTAAAAGATATGACGCACCTTATGAACTTACAATATTGGATAATATGAAATATCATCATATTCGTATTTGTTATATATTCTGACACATAATGGAATTCTGTTTCATCTTCACCATCGCTCTAACTGTGATTCATAAATAAATAATCATCTTCCTTTCCATCTAGATTGTTAAATATACTACATTTTTTAAATGATTGTTTAGTTATGTCAGATTTAATTTCATCCTGTGCTTTAATTGTCCACTCACAGTTTATTTCATGACTCCAAATGATAAGATCATTGCACATGTAGTACAGTTCAGATTTCTTCGTGAATAAAGTTGCGCGTTGTACGGCGAATATACCTCCAAAAAAAGGCATTTGGAAAGTTATGGTGCACGTTATACTGCAGATTATACGGTACTTGAAAGTATGGTCGCAAACTTATATGCCTGGAGCCGAGGACATCGTAAGACTTCTTGAGGCCCTGGGCCCCTACGTAAAAGTAGGTCCTGAGCCCCTAGATAAATGTTGGCCCCACCTATGATCCTTAAAATTAGACACTACATAACATTTGTTGTCTAATACTCGTACAAACAATAACTCGAAATAAATAAATGTGCATGATTTACAATCGCACAAATCGGCACAACCAACTGCCGCCTTTTGACTGAATGAGTAATGCTGGTGTATAAGTAGTAGGCATAGACCTGTACGAGGACGACGGCCATCACATGTAGCCAGTTGACACATCGTCCCAAATTCCCAGGTGTTCTGAGAATACAACCGGAAAGAACATCTGATCGTTTCAATTATTTGATTAATATTCTTATTAAGGTTGAGTCGAGGTCCCGTGCCCGGGCCCAGTTGGCCCATTCCGTAAGACGTCCCTACGTGGATCAGTTTATTAACCGAATCTTAAAGAAGTATAAATACTACTTATCGTTAAAGGAAGTATTCCCACAGATATAAGCTGGAAAAATCACAATTATCTTCAAGTAAATCTTCTCGTGACCCTCTCCTATATCAATCTCACTGTGAGAGTTATAATAAGCTTCACAACATTCACTAATCTTTTACTTACATTCACTGACTTTTCGTGATATTCTCAGATAATTCTACCTATCTTTCTCCGGATCTGTTTGAATAGTGATACCTATTTGCATATATCCCTGTTTGTTTATAAAGTAAGGTTCTGGTAACAGACATGAAGAAGACCCAGAGATTAGTTAAGGAAAATTCAGGCGAGAACCGCTTACATTTTATCTATATAGTAGTTAAAAAGAAGATTAATATTAATCCTTTTCGGTTATGTTTCCTTGAGAAAGTTATAATATGCTGACAAAATACAGTAGGGTTAAACAGATTCAATGAATTAGGTAACATATTTGATAATTCATGAATATATTTCACAATTAATTTTGTGATATATGGAAATATTTTTTTACTACTCCATACCATTTTGCATCTAGGTACTTTGTCTCATTTTTACATGCAATTGATTCATTACTTTCATGTTTAAGCAGAAAATTGCCGTAAAATTCGTTGTATAACGCGCACCTATACTTTCAAGTTGTATTTTTGAATTTTTAGATGTATTCTCTGTATAAAGCGAATCCCCTTTCTTACAAAGGAATCTAAAATGCACGTATGCAATGGTATTATATTTTGAAATCCTTTATATTAGAGATATTATACCAGGATTTGGAAAAAATAGTATACTTCTATACTTCTTTTCTTTTAACTGAACAATATTCCAATTCCTTTAAGTAGAAGTCTAATTTTTTTCTGTTCTCTTTTTTTATTTTTGAAGCTATCATTTTTTACCCGGCGTATAACGCGCACCTGTAAATTTCGAGCTTATTTTTTGTGTTAAAAGTGCGTATTATTCGCTGGATTTTACGGTAAATTTTTATATCCTGCATTTAGTTTAATACGTATTAATATAAAGAGTGCAGATATGTATATATATATATATATCTGAAAAGATCATAGAATATTTAAGAAAAATAAATAGTGCTAAAAGAAACGTCTCAGTAATAAGGGTCAAATTTATTGATGAAGGGCTAATGTCTTCTTTTTTATATCCCTTTTCCAACCGTCATTTTTTTTTTTTTTTAAGATTAAGCTTTGAATTTTTATTTTTACCTTTTTAGAGTTTTTTTTTTTGTGCCTTTTTAGAGTTTTTTTCTAGTCTTCTTTCTATAATGATCTACTATTCACCTATCTAACCTAATAGTTTATAAATTCCCGTACTATCTTAATAGGCAATGCATGATTGTTAATAAATAACGACTTCAGAATCTCATTTGGTAGGACTTAAATTCACAAGAAAAAGCGAATTCTCCTATCTGGTTATCTCTGTGTAATACACTGATGATCCTGAAACGATAAATTTTGGGGTTTCTTTCTTTTATCAGTTTGAACAGAAAATGTATGGAATAAATTAAGTAATAATTGTCTCTGTCTATCTGTAATAAAACGGGTTATTAATGATTAACTATAACGGAATGGGTGTCTGTCTAGTAAAATAGATAACTTAAAACTTGATGAGATTCTGATTTGACTATCCATAATTTTCATAACCCAAACCTTTCAAGTTTCCAAGAAATACTTTTCAGGTTATGTAGATATACCACTACCAGAATTCATTAATGTTTTAGTAACCGTATTCTCTGTCTGAAGATAGTTCTTATATTTCAAAAATTAATAGAGTTTGGTGGAGAACTTTTATAACTAATCGTAGTATCATTTAGCATTAACTCTCGTTTTCTCACTTATCATTAATTATGTATTCTTAATTATTAGCATATTCATAAATTATATCGTTCGTAAAATTACGAGAAAGATTAAAAAAATTTTTTGTCTGACAAATTTCACGAATATGGTAATATTAAGTGACAAAATATAAATTACTCTTTCCCTCTAGGTCAGTGGTCTAGGTGAGTTTTTCAATTCACGGAACCCCTAGAACTTAAAGGTGCTTTCATGGAACCCCTTGAACTAAAAAGTATTTTCGTGGAACCCCATTCTATACACATATTTCGAAGAATATGTCTCAAAATAATATTTAAAGTAGATCAACATGTTATAGGAACTTTATGTAAAGGCAATTAAAAAAAATGTTGCATTTATTATTTAAAAATTCTAAACTAATATTTGTACATAATTTACTCATTAATAATATTAATTTGTGATTCAAGTGTCACCTATACCCATGCAATACATTTAGTAACTGGGAAACGGTAGCACAAAATATCGAAGTCTAGGTCTATTCCAAATTAAATGCAATCGCATTACATATTTCTGAGTTTAATTTGTTTTAATACTTTGTTTTTGTAGCCACTTACGTTGAGAAATATATTTCACTTAAACACGATGATCTGAATGGCATTAAAATGATTATAGTAGTGTGAGAAATCCCGTGTAATTTGCTTGAATTTGCAACCTAAAATTTAGAAGCTGTTCTTGCTTAAATTTAGATTTTAACACCAACTCTGTTGATATGTTGTTCCCTTTCCTTCATTATATAGGTGTTGTTTTCCACAAATGTAAAAAGATACTTTTTTTCAATGGAAAACTATTTCGTTTTGCAAGATATTGCGCTGACTAATGAGTGCAAAATTATCTCATGGAACCCGGGATAGTAAGCAATAGAATATTCATAATCTAGTAGGAAGTATATATATAAAGATAAAACGTTTTAATATTCTTTTACTATGTTAGAATAACAGTTTAAAAGGTGTTGCTAAACAAAATTATATAAAAATAAAATTTTCAGTTTTAATGAATAAGATGAGCGTTAGTTACTTGTAACTAAGCAAATTCCACAGAGAACGTGAACCCATTTTGCATACGTATTTATTTCTTCTCGGTTTTTTATTGGAACTTGTGGAACTCCTGGGTATGCCTTGTGGAACCCCAGAGTTCCATTGAACGCAGTTCGAAGACCACTGCCTAGGTGAATTTATACAATTGCATACGTTCGTAAAAAGAGATAATGTTTAAAAATGACAATTAATTCTACAAAATTGACTATTTATTAATAGAATATAGAAGAATTAATGTCAGACGATTATTGTCAATTTGAAGAAATAATATAGTCTAATTATATGCATGTACCTAAAAACAGATTCATTTTTTTTTAAAAAAAAGTAATAAAATAAATAAATAAATAAATAATGCTATTTAT
Organism: Trichonephila inaurata madagascariensis; assembly: GCA_019973955.1. NCBI lineage: Eukaryota > Metazoa > Arthropoda > Arachnida > Araneae > Nephilidae > Trichonephila > Trichonephila inaurata. The sequence continues at coordinate 263,920 of BMAV01012819.1, forward strand.
TTCCATAGACCACTTCAATTCTTTTTTGCAGAATATCAAACTTTGCAAATACAGTAACTTAGTGTGTATATTTTCAAAATTTTTAAATCAATACAGGTGAATAAATATAACTTGAACGTTTACAAAGAATTGAAACTACTCGTGCTTTCTCTATCTTTTCTCAAATTGACGACCAGGAAGTAGAAAGTTTAAACACCTTCAAGCTTCCAGCCTTGACGATAACCTATTTAAATTTGCAATGTCATGAGATTTATCGGTAGAAAGTAGCAAGACAATTACTGCACTTTCAGACAATGAATTTTAGATGTAAACTTGAGACAACAGAAACTGAAATTCAGAACTGAGACTGCAGAAACAACTGAGTACGGACACACGATAGGCATATTAATCTGTTATAGAATATTCTTTCAAGATATGTACTATTTGAAGTTATGAGACCTCATTTATCATATCATGTTGTTCCTTTTATATCCTTTTGTTAAACTAAATGTAATCAAACAGTCAAAGATAACTGTCAATGTTTACTTAAAAGATTAATCGAATGAATCTATTCATTTTTTATGTTATTTTATTGGCTCATTATATTTCTTAGGATATCTCCAGCAGTGGCAATTATTATTTTTAATTGCTAAATGTTCTGTAAATATTAAGTTTATATTTCGATACTTAAAAATGACTTGTAACAGGTTCTGTTTACAGTCTTCTTCTAATCCTAAAGGGAAAATACTTATTATACATTGTTTGATTGAAGAACCTCTTTCTGTACAGGAACCGCGATTTATGTTAATTACCACTACTATTTAAAGTTAGGTGAATTGAGTCCGAGAAACAGAAAAAATGGAAGGAATTGTACCTGCTGTTAGATTTTAATAGAGTTTATATTCGAATCGTCAATGTTCCTGAAAAAGGGATTGAACACTTCGTGGTGGAAATTAAGGAATACAGCCGAGTATGTGCATTTATTGACAAGTGCTATTTTTTTCATTATAAATATTTCGATTTGATTAAAACTTATTTGCTCTTCATTGGCTTAAGTTAGCGTTGATGGTAATTGCAAATCTAAGAAATAAAATTGTTGTTTTATTTAATAATGGCTCTTCTTTTTGTAAACTTTTAGATCAACGCTAGCGGAAGTTCTCTACAGACTTGCAAGCTGTTTTTAAAAGTGCAACACTTTAAGTTGAAAAGCATTAAGGTATCCGACTACGTTCGGAACCGTGATTTTAAAAAAGTGCATAAATGTATAATTTTCATGATATTTAGTGTTACTTAGATTAGAACACATGTATAAAATTGTTTTAAGGACATTATGACAAAAAAAATTTATTTAAATACAAAATTCAGGCAAAAAATTAACTTAGAATAACCTTTTTTCAAAATGTTCTCCTTTTGTAAAAAATGTTTCTATTGAATTAATATTTTGCCTGTATATAGCTCAGACCACTGTACAGAGGCTCAAGTATGATTTTTGAAAATTCAAATTATTTTCAGAGTTATAACCATTTAAAATAATTATCAGCGTATTTTCTTAAAATTTCTCCATTCTGTTTTCGTAAAACATGGATAAACCGACTTCCAAGTCATGCGTTTCAAAAATTCTAGTTGAGCCTCTGTACAGAGGTCTGAGCTGAATACAGGCAAAAGATTAATACAATAGAAGCATTTTTTACAAAAGGAGAACATTTGGAAAAAAAGTTATTCTAAGTTAATTTTTTGCCAAAATATTGTATTTAAATATTTTTTTTATCATAATGTCTTTAAAATAATTTTATACATGTATTCTAATCTAAGTGACACTAAATGTCATAAATATTATCCATTTACACGCTTTTGAAAAATCACGGTTCCGAACGTAGTCGGATACCTTACGGGAAAAAAAAGAATCATTTGTGTACAATTTTATAATTGTAAATATTGTGTAGATCTTTTTTTTTCTTACAGAACATTTAAAGAATTGTTGCCTCGCCTTGATTAATACGTATACATGAATTGTATTAGAATCATGATTCTAGAAACAATTTTTGACTAAGCTCCACTTAATTGCTGTATTTTTAATATTTTATAACTTAACAAAATGAATACATTTATAAAATCAATATGAATTAAACTCATTTAAAAGGGAATTTTTAAATATCATCCGTCACATTTAACTCACTGAAAGCAAGATTTTCAATCAATTATGAATCTGAATACATGCAATTTTCTACTTATGATATGGAATAGAAGATTGATATGCGTTTTGTGTTTACATGAATATTGGATTGTATTTCTTTGTAGTTAATAGAACTTTAAATGTCATAAAAGAAATAATGTCTGTTATTACGCCTAGCATAAGAATACAGCTTTATTTTCAATGTATAGATTATCTAGTAGGAAGCATCCTCGAACTGAAACATGCATTTACGCTATAAAATGTAGTAATCAATCAACGTCGAATTTCCAGTTCACTAAAGATTCTCATCAACGCCAGCCCTAGAACAGGCCGCTTGATCCTCTCAATTACCCATATCCTGCCAGAACTGTCATCTCCATTTTGACGAATCTAACAATACTCTCACTATAAACTGTCAGCATGTTATTCTTCCTCTCAGATAGGAACATGGAAAGTAATTGTAAAAGAGAAAATTCACGAACTCAGAAATTATGCTTTTGTTCCATAAAACACAGAAAAAATATATAATTTATTTTAAGTTTCTAAATGCGTCTGACACAAACAATGGGATTACTTGTAGGTAATGTTTTCTTTTAATGTAAGTAATGTATGTTGTAAATTAAATGTATAATGAATAGATGGCGCTGCAAATCATCTGAGAGATACACTTTTTTAGCTTGTAGAATCAGTTATGTAATGTTCTTCGTACTGTTTGCATGCATTCTGTGTATGTCGTCTAATAAACCAAAAAGTCTAAAAAGATGGACTGAATCATTGGAATGACATAAAAATATAATGGATATAATCGTCTAACTGACCATTGGAATTAAAAAATTAGGAAATATAACAATGTATGTCAGTGGCGTAACGTACACCCCGCATCACGAAAGGGCCCAAGAGTCTAGGGGGCCAAAAACCTATGATTTTGCTATCCGTTGTAAGATCCTTGAGGCCCCAAACTTGACTTTGCAGGGGGGAGCTCTAATATTCTCCGTTACGCCAGTGACCTTAATCGTACTGTTTAGTAGTGGCGTAACACCCCCCGCATCGTTGGGGGGGGGGGACTGGATTCTAGAAGCCCAAAGTAAGATCCTTTTGCAAGATTTGGCTTTGGGCCCAAAATTTGACTTTGCAGGTGAGCCCTAATATTCTCCGCTCCGCCACTGATGTATGTGCTTATACCAGGGGTGGGAAAATTAAGGTCAGCAAAAGAGTTTTTTTGCAGCCCGCAGAGAAGGTCAGAAAACTAGACAGACAGAAAATGTTCTCAATACTTGGGTTTACATACATTTGTGAGCAAAGTTTTTCTCACACAAAGATCACCAAGAGTAAATATAGATACAAGTCTTCTGACATTAACTTACTGGCTGTGATGAGAATTTCAACAAACAATCTCACTTCTGATTTTAAAAAAAAGTAGTAGAAACTGTGATAGGGTACATTTGTCTCATTAAACTGATTCTAAAATTAAATATGCTTGCAGCTACAAATGAGATGAAATTAGCACAGCAAATAAATTGAATAAAACTGCCACTATTTTATTTAACTTGTATTTATTGATTCTAATTTCGCATCGTCAGAGCTCAGATGCCTTCATCCGGGAAAGGCCACTGGGCGTCAAATTTGCATCGTGGCAATTGGTGTCCACCTATATGGTGCCGCACTAAAAAGTGATACCATCTCTCGGGGAATGTACTAGGTCTGTAATGGCAATTACCAATCCAGAGCCCATTTGAAAGGGGGGGGGGATTGTTGATTCTTATATGGTACAATTTATAAATTTTCTGAGATACGGGGTTAATATTGAATGTAATCATTTAAAAAAGGTGCGGCCATCCAGTATCCTCCGCTTCCACCATATGACCCTCGAACCAAAACAATTTATACTGAGAGAACATCTCTATTGTATTGTTTTTCGAATTTATTATGAAATTTCGTGTTAAGAAGTAAATAACTATCACTTATCATTTGCAGCCTAACTTTTGAAAATTAAATATTTTAATTTAGCTATTTGTTTTCAGCATGGAAAGCATTTTTTTTTTTTTTTTTTTATATTTCTATGTGTTAATTTTTTCATCTATTTACCTATCTTTTTATCCTTTACTTAAATATCTTGCATTAAAATATTCGAATCCCGATAAAAAGCCGTATCATAAAAAAATGCAAAGATTTTGCCTTAAATTGGAAGAATAATTTAGGAATTGGAAAGGAATGCAGTCAAAGTAATGGCAATTTAAAAATATTAAACGCCATTTTTTTTTTTATCCTAAGCATGTCAAGATGAAATCCAACATACGAAAAAACTGAGAACTTGATATAAAAATAGCCTATTCGCAAATATATATTTTTCTAAAAAATCACAATCCAATTCTGTTTTGTCTTTCTTTTGAATCTTTTGCCAATACATGAAAGAATGTATTAACTGTACAAAATTGAACAATTCTTGAATTTTGCTACAAATCTTATTTCAATTCGAGGATTTTAAAAGGGTAAAACATTTCATACACATGCATAATGATGCCGAAAATTGTTACATCATTATACGTTTTATTACATCGGTTTCTTTTAGAATATAAGCTCGGATGTAAAAATATTCTTTCCGAACTTCAAAACTTGATGAACAAAGTGGCGTAACAAAGACCAATGGTTCATGTAAATCGAATAACACAAAAGGGGTTATAAATTACATAATTTGAGGGGAAGAGGTAACCGGAAGAATGTTGTTCGAATTTTGGGATCCCACCCTCCCCCTTTTTCATCCGACCTATACCGTTTCAGAACAGTGGCAGTGACCGCATGACTGCTGTTTGTGGATGGTCCAAGAACAATGGATGAGATGCATCTTTACTGGAGGAAGTGGTGCATGAACTGTGGAAAAAATAGCCAAAAAAAAACTATCTAAAAAAAGTCACCCTGTCTGCAGTAGAAATACGAAAAATTTAACCCCTCGCTATTTTTACTACCTGGAGGTTTTATTTTTGTCAACTTTTTCGTGTAAAAAAGAACAAGATAAGATTATGTAGATTCTGTTGTTGGTTTGATCGTGACCTTGGCTTAAGACCTGTGGAAGTTGTAGGTGGCCATTGGAGTAATTATTATTCGAGCTAATCAGCTTAAATTTTATCCTTTCACTCAATTTATTCTGTTATCATGTGTGGTATAATGTTTTTAGAAATTGTAAAACGTTCATGCTTTCCTCAAAGATCACGTATAATTTTCCTTTTCAAAATTAATTTGCTTATAAAATTTTGTAAGACTTTTTTTTTTATTTCTTTATTTATTGTGGCTTGTTGAGCTGCGTATTGTATTTTAAATAATATTTGTAAAAAACAAAATATGTACCGCAGAAGTTTTTACAGAGAAATGGAATTTATGAAAGAAAAGAATTGTATATTGTAAATTGGTTAAAATTAATGGCAAGGAAAAAGGGTATTTTTTTAAGGTTTTTTTTCTTTTTCTTTTTTGCCAATTTTTTTTATATTATTTCGATTTTGATATGAGAACAGTTTGACTTCACAATTCCTTTTATCAATGTTATGTAATTTTAAGTTTGGTAAAGAAATCATGAATTTTTTTAGATATATTGTTAAATTACGATTGTTAATTAGCTCTCTCTATTTTGAAAAAAGTATTTATTAAGTTCTTAATCGTATTCTCAATCGCAATAATTGTGAAATAATGTTCTTATGTGTATATATATATATATATACACACACAGAAAGAACCTTTTTTGTTCTTTGAATATAATCTCAAATTAACGGAACTGAAATAAACAAACTAGCTTAATCGCTTTTTTTTTCCTTTTTTGTCCCTCAATTCTTGTCTTCTTTTTCTTTGCGTAGGAGGAAGATTTATTTTATTACACAGTTCCACATAAGAATTTAAAGCGTCATTTTAATTCGAAATGTACATTTATATTGAGAACAGAAGTTTAAATCGGTTATAGACTAATACTGTTTTACACCTCGTGTGATTTTCTAAATAGTAATTTATTTCACATTTGTCAATCTCTTTTAATTGGTGCTTCGATTAAAAAGGAGATACGGTAAAATAGCTTATTTTATACTGTTGATTCATGTACTTATTTCATTTTGTTTGCTGACTGAACACTGTTATGTTTAATTTTAAAACTAAAATTATTCGTTGTATATGGCGTCTCTGTTTCCGAATATTTGAAAATCCTACAACTTTTCCTTGCAAACGCTTTCTGCATTCAGCCACGTGAAAACTTAAGCAATTTTCTTTTTGTTTCTTTTGGGATAGAAGATTTCGAAAGAAACTTAATCACAATCAGTGTAGTTTCTTAAAACCTTTGCATTGCATTGTCACTTAATGCTCTGTTGCTCTCTGAGTTAGAGCTGAATTAGTCCAGTAATATTTGCATAGTGAAGGATTCTAACTCTGTTGACCTTGTAACCTTTTCTTTGTCGTTCTTTATTCATTTTTAATGCCTTTTTATACTTATATTTTTATACATTCTTAACAAGCTTCCAATTTGTTTTGTTTTTTTCGCGTTTTCAATAACATCTGTTGATTATTTGTTGTGTACACTTTATTACTTTTTAGGGCAAGGGTATTCCTATGTTATAAATATTAATAAAAGAGAGAAGAACCTCTTGAATTAAGACTTCTTAATTTTATCGAATATGCAAAATTAACCTTTTTTTTTTATTCTCAAAATTTTAACTGCTATTTGAAAAACTTAATGAGGAGTTTTAATTGAAAGCTACTAATATCAAGGATTATTGTTCTGTTTTATTTAAAAATTGTGCAATTTTTTGTTCTCTCTAGGAACTTTTTAAATTCCTTTTTTAAAATTAATGGTATGTTAAATTTGCAGTAATTAATGCATGATTAGTTTTCTTTTTAAAAGGACTTGCATTACATGCATGGCAACGTGCTTATAACGGCAAATTTTAATAACTGTAAAATGTACTTACAAAGGGAAAAAACTATTATCTCAAGGTAAAAAGATTAGCATCTATTACACCATATTTCGGAAAAATCAGGAATTTTCCATAAAATTCATTTAAAAATCTTGGAACCTCGGTGGTCTCGTGGCCAAGGTTATGGACTCAAGATCGGCGTTGTCGAGTTCGGATACCATTGAAGATTCGCCTGTGTTGAGGAGCTGATGCACGCAACGTGTGAGGATCAAAGTTCTCTCACATTGCCGTGGTGTGGAAGATAGATTGTCGTCTCTTGACTACGGTTCAGAATTACGAGTCCCGTCGCCAATAGCCTTTGAGTTGCTTCAAAAGCGACGTTTATAAACACTCACTCATTCGAAATTTTTTAAATATGATAGTATAAATTTTGATTTTACTTCTGTGTAACCCTTTTATATATAACTATAAATTGCAATTTAAAAATGACGCATATTTAACTTAAATACACCGCCTATTTTGTAAATAAATCACTTACTCTGAATATCTAATATATTCCCTTTCTTTTTAATCTAAAATCCAAAGTATTACGTAGTTTGTACTATTGTTAGAGTTATTTGTGTGTATTGCATAAATCTCTTTTTCGGTTTTTATATTTTATTCAAAAAAAGATAACACTAAAAAGCCTTGAACAGGAATGCAGTTCATTCGATTAAAAAATATTACATCTACTTGGATACATTATTATTTTATATTTCTGAGTCAGTGTCTTGTGTTTTGAGAAAGAAACAATGTACAAAAACCTTGATCATGGAATGTAGTTTGTTCAACTGAAATGTCACATTAAGTTTGTTCCAATTTTTGAAAACTTATTTTATTTACACATTAGGAACTTAAAACAAAAGAAATTGTGATACAATTTCGTTGTAATCTCTCTGTTACTGTACGAAATGAGAAAAAAAATAAAATAAAATATTATATACTTTTTAAATGCCTTTACGCGCGTGAGGTCTTTTGTTTTTTATATGCGTCACTTGCACGCTTCTGTTATTTTGTGGAATCTGGTTTTTGTCGGGAACTTTTTCGTTGTAACAAAGAAAAGGAGAATTATTTTCTATGTAAACGTGGAAGGTTGCGCAGGTACCACATTTTGCGCTCTGCCATTCAACGCCCACTTTTCAAGGACCTTGCCAAATTGTCTACAACCATCATAACTCTGTCTTGGAACATATCTTTTGATGTTCATGTAATCTTATTCATAACAGAGTACTTTTTGACAGAACCAATCGCCAGTGAAATGGAATTATGATTAAGTGGAGAAAGCTTTAAAAAAGTCACTGTTTGGGCATATAAAAAAGTTTTTGGGAAATTCAGTAAAATGCTTCTTGAAATCTTGGTATTATGTCTGAAATAGTTTAAATAGATATTTTTTGCCATATTAACTGAAGTACAAGAAATTTCATATATTGTGTTATTGTATTTTCACAATATAAATAATTTGGGTTGATTACGATTGATTGATACGACGTTATTTTCTACGGGGCTTGTGACCTTGTAGTCGAGGAGTCATCATCTTGAACTCGTGGCCATCGATATTAAGTCACAGGTTCCAGTCCTGGTGCTACTGAAGTCCCTCCGTGTAGAGAAGCTGACGCAAGTTTAATATGTTGAAGCTCAGAGTCACGTTGGCGTAGTGTGGGTTGAGTTGAGTTGAGTTTGGTGTTTTATGGCGCAAGATCCAGTTTTGGCTATATTGCGCCAAACATTCATAAGTCTGTGGTCTGGACGGGAAAAGAAGAAACTGGATGACAAGATGGAGGGTCGAAAATAGAGAAGGATCACTGGGGTACCCCGGGGTCGTGATACCCGTGTTTACCAAAGATAGTAAACCCCTTGGGAAAAGGAAAAGATCACTAGGGTACCTCGGGATTGTGACACCCGTACCCACCTAAAGAAGGTGAGCCCCCTGAGAGGCTGGCGTAGTGTGGAAGTTTGGTTGATAGGGGTGCCTGTGCTTAGGTTTCTTTTTCGTTACTTGATCGAGATTCAAAATTACGAGGTTCGTTGACAAATATCCCTTGTATAGCTTTAAAAATGCTATGTTAGTAAAAATGAAATCAATTCAAACTCTAGGGTCAATTGCAGAATAAATGAGAAATTTGAGCTACAGAAAAGAGAGATGTGTGAGATTGATTTTAGCTGTAAAAATTGTGTGAAGTACTGTGATTTATTATAGTTTGAGATAAAATACGTGTCTGCTTTCAATTTATAATGGTTCCTTTGTTATTAAACTGAAACATTTACGCGTTTCTTACTGAGGCTACTAAAATACAGCTGATTCAACTAAACGATAATTTTGTTGTATTTCCATGATTAAATGGTAACATACAATGAAAAATATAATTTGTATGAATTATTATTATGAATAAGAAAGTATAAGAAGGTTTTTTATGTGATTTTTCAATGTGTAAACTCATTAGTTATATGCATATATAGATATAATTCACATGAAATCCCTAACATTATTTCTGTTCCTTGATTCCATATGCTTTTTCGTGCATAAATAAACCATTTATTCTATTATTCTATTAAACCATTTAGTCTATTATAAAAAAGATTTCTTAATTCAATGAGAACAGTTTATATAATTTGCACAGGAATGTACAGAAATGTTTTCTAATACTGAACAATGAGACAATACTTAAAGAATTAAGAATTTAACTAATAAATTCTTTCGGATATTAAATCCAATTTGCACTTGGGCATGCAATAATGAAACGAGTATTAAAAGTATAATACTTCAAAGAAAATTCAAGATAAAAAGCTTTACCTGTTCTACGGGTGAGAACTGAATAATTAAACCATATAAGTTGAACAACATTAGTGCTGTTAACCTGAAAATTAATACCGAGCAACGGCCAAGCTTCTTTCTGCAACTATTACACGTTGGGCGCCAAATTATGACGTGGTGGGCGCCAAATGATAAGGGACAGACGGGGAAGGGGTTCTTTACTAAGTCCACTAGTTATTAAAACACGTTTATTAGACAAAACAAACACATTTACATACATAACTAGAGAACTAACAGTTGACATAGAATTGAAAGGGATCGGAGCGCATGCTCATTACGTCCTTACAGTTCCGAAACTTGGCCATCACTGAAGATTGTTCTGTTCGCTAGAGGGCGCGAAAGTCTCTTTACTGTTAATATGGAAGAGTCTAAATAACGGGGGGTTACAACTGTAAGAATGAGAAATAAAGTATTTTTATACCTTATTTCACGAACACAATAAGCTTTATTTTTATTTTTGAATGAATTAAAAAGTTGGAAACTGAAAGTTGTACTAAGCATTTTTAAAAGTACATGTACAAATGTAATGCTTATTATAATATAACTACTACAACATCGTGCGTTTTGTCAAAAATTATTAATTTGACTGTAGAATTACTTGCTTTTTATCAAAGAGAATTTGAATACTCAAAATTTTATTATTGTTCAAACGAATGGGAAGTATAAGAAGTATTTCTGTCGAGTATCTAATGCTTATTTTATACATTTACAATAACTTCACTCTTAGTTAATTAATTGTCGAATGGTCTCGGTCGAAAATCCGTGGCCAGTTTGTCTTTGTTGAGTCATGGGTTCTAATCTTGGTGCCACTGCAGATTCGCTGTAAAGGAGCTGATGCATGCTAAATTTGTGCTGGCTCATTTTCCTCTCGTTGGCTTGATGTGGAAGTATGGATATTGAGGTATATCTTCTCAAGTCTTCGAAGATAATATCTCAAGTATTATCTTTGTCACGCGATCGCGGTTCAAAATTGCGAGTTCTGGCGTCAGTAGCCCTCTTGTAACTTCAAAGTGAGTCGTTAAGGTATCCGACTACGTTAGGAACCGTGATTTTAAAAAAGCGCATAAATGGATAATTTTCATGATATTTAGTGTCAATTAGATTAGAATACATGTAAAAAATTGTTTTAAGGACATTTTAACAAAAAATAATTATTTAAATACAATATTTTGGCAAAATATTAACTTAGAATAACCTTTTTTCAAAATGTTCTCCTTTTATAAAAAATGCTTCGAAAATAATAATATTTTGTGTGTGTGTGTGTGTGCTTATATAAAGTAAATACTTCTCTAGAGAGTCGAAACTATTTTTTTTTTGAAAAATTCACATTATTTTCAGAGTTACAACCCATTGAAATAATTATCGGCGTTTTTTTCTTAAAATTTCTCCCCTCTGTTGTCGTAAAACTTGGGTAAACCCACTTCTAAGATATATATTTCAAAAATTCTAGTTGAGCCTCTGTACAGAGGTCTGAGCTATATACAGGCAAAATGTTATTATATAATAGAATCATTTTTCACAAAAGGAGAATATTTTGAAAATGGGTCCTTCTATGTTCATTTTTTGTCAAAATATTGTACTTAAATAATTTTTCATTGTAATAATATTCTTAAAACAATTTTATATACATTTTTAAATCTAAGTGACTCTAAATACCATAAATATTATCCATCTATACGCTTTTGCAAAATCACGGTTCCGAACGTAGTCGGATACCTTAATACACAATCAATCGATTGGTATTATTTTTATTGCTGTTAGAGTCGGGTGGTCGTTCAGATATTAATCTCTCAGGTTTTGAAATTGTTTTGCTGGAAACAAAGTTCTTCCGACGTGTTAGGTGTTCTGCCTGCCAGGAATTTCCAGAACACATTCTTGACTGCCTGGGGCTTACAAAACAAGATCTTTATGAAGACCCTCTACTGGTGTTGGACTTTTTGAGAGTGAGTGAAATCATGGACTTGACCTAGCTTGGCTAGACATGGAGATTAGCAACAACAATAACAACAATTGTTTAGTTATTTTAAATCTGTGAAACATTTCTGAAGAAATTTAATGTAGTTATTTTTAAAGGAAAAAACTGTATTTTTCAGTATATTTACTGCTAAATTTATTCGTTAGGAGGGGATCTTTACCTGATACGCTAGCTTGCTTAATGAAACAATTGTTGTCTGCGAGTAATTGACTAATTCAGATCATGTAAATATTGACAGAATAAAAACATTCAAAGTTGAATATTATTAACATTTTGATCCTGATAAACAGTATGATTCACGTTTGAAAAAGTAACTTGTAATATTTGTGAGTATTACTGTTTTTTATAATTATCTTTATGTTACACTATTAATTATAATTTATTTATTTATTATATTATTAGTATTTAATTATATTCAAGTTATACAAATTTTTAATTATATATGTATGTTTATGAATGTCGCTCATTACCTTCGGTTTATGTATTTAGGTACATAATTTTAAAATTTTTGGACTGCTTCTATTTGACCTCAAACTGTTTTTATTTGGAAAATATTTAAATTAGAAGTTGACCTTAAGAATTTTTTTCTTGCTGAAAAAGAAGTCTTGGGTGCTTGCTCTCTTATGAATTTATAATATGGTTAATAAATTAAAAATGTTAATATGACAAAATGTAAATTTAATTGTTAGGAATAGTCAGTTTAGTATTGCTTTATATTTTAAATACAATTTAATAATCATTATGTCAGATTATTAGAAAAGTATTTTAAGTGATTTTCTGTTCTGTAATTTTATAAAAATTTTGTCCATATATATTTTTTGTTATAAATTTTTGTTTCGATTATACGTTGTTGATTTTTTTTAAAATTTTTTTTTATCAAAACAAAATTTAAATTTTTGAATATAATTATTATTTAACTTTTGTAAGTTCCTCGTTTTCGCTCAATTCTTTAAATTAAAAAATTGTTCTTTTTCTTAGTTTATAAATTATGTTGATGGAGTTTTCTTTTCGTTTTTGCTCTTTTTATCTAGTAACTTAGATAGCAAGTTTCTAAAAATTCCTTTAAAGTATATTTCTTTGTGTGGGGATTTACATAAAAACATTTCTTTAACTGAATTCCTATTTTACTCATTTTTTACATTCCGTTTGTTTTTAATATTTTTTTTATCAATTGTTTTCATTCAGATATAGTTACAGCAATAAATAGCTCTTCATATATTGTAAAACTTAACTTAGATACGTTTAATTCTTGAATAACAACTGTTTATTTAATGTGGAAAACTACAAAAGTATAAACTGTTTTTCAAAATATTTTAATGTTTATAAGTTGTGACAAAAATGAAGCGCTACAAATTCTCAATTGTACCTGTATTATGTTTCGCTTGTAATCTCTTCCCCTGCTATTGTTAACCACAGTAATATACACCAGTAACATTAGGAGATATTACAGACGATGTGGAGTTTTCAGTACCTATAAGAAATTATAATAATGGTCTTCGGAGTCATCCATCATCATTTTGTACGTTCTAATTGCATCTTTCATCGAGAACGAAAATACAACATGTCTTAACACTTAGATTTAAATTATAGTTCTCATACCCTCCCTAACGCCCTAAACTTCCTCAAAAAGAGATTTGTTTGTATGAAGAACATTTTACCTTTTGTATGTTTAGCTTAAAAGAAAGCTAGAGAAGGTTTTCTTTGTTCAGGTTTGCCTTCCAACTAGGGAAATAGTATGGTAACATAATCGGGAATAAAGTATGTTTGTTGATATAAAAGTTGTTTTTTAAATTATATGCTGTGTTACAAAAAATTTTTTTCTTCTTGTGTACGTGTATATACGCTTTCTTTGAATTCTTCATTTTGACGTATAAATATGTCATGTTCATCTATAGCTTAAAGATGACGAATTTCTTTAAGTATAATCGCTTTAAAAATTATGATATAATTACCAAAAATAATAAATAGTATTTAAATAACAAGTATTTTTGTAGAGTGTAAAACTTTTCCAAGACTAATGAATATCATATTGTAGAATAATTTTCCCGATATTTTCATTTCAGAAAGATGTTTACTTGAAGCAAAATTCATTAACGGTAGTGACATATACAGGAGAGATCCGTAGAATCCCGAAATCTTCGCAATTATTCAAAATATTGAAACACATTCAAAAATTTTATGTTTTACATCAATGATACATCGAATAAAAATCTTGACTCGTTTCTTGTCGCAAAAAAAAATTCCTGCTTATGTTTTTTATACCAGTAATGATTCCCAACGGCGTATACAAGGAAATGAAGGGTAGAACCCTCCCCTCCCACATAGACCAATAAATTTTTAATTTTTACCATAGAGATTACCATTTATTGCTTTCGTCTACGCATTTTTTAGAATGTAACCTCCCATAAGAGAGTCTCTGATGATACCGAATATATCGAAATATTTGTTTGTGTGTGGTTAGTGAAAATATAACGTTCAGAACAACCATAGTCGAACCTCCATATAACGAACCTCTATTTAGAGAATTTTTCTATATAGCGAATTTTTTCGTGGAACCAAGAACATTTTACGATTTTCTTCGTAAAATAATCTCTCAATAGCGAAGTGCATTTTCTATATAACGAAATTTTTCTTTTGTGATTCAATTTTTTTCTCCTTATTTTTAAAGTATTTCTGGGCATATTTCAAAGTATTCTCTTTTTTAACTCATTTTATGGTGGTCATAAACCTTGAACGGGTTTTACCAGGGACCTGACTCACCTAGAACAATAAACTTGCCGTAATTTTTCAAATAAAATTAACAGATTTTATGAGTAATTAAATTTAAGGACGCATGTGGTAATGTATGTTTAGAATTTCTAATTATAAAATAATGTATGCTTTAAATTAGAAAATGTGCATAAAATTCATTAATTTTAATATAAAATGATTTTCTTATTGTTGAAAATACAGTGTATTCATCGACATCCTTTTGTCTTGTTTCCCTTGCAATTTTTCTTACTATTATTTTTTTTATGGGTTAGATATATAAAATTAATATATACATTAATTTACAAAAAGATGTGAATAATTACTTTTTTTAATATATAGTGTTTATGAATTTGAAATTTACTTTATGTGGTTTATAAAGTATATTGAAAGATGAACCTCTATATAACGATCTTTTTTGCCGGATTTAGCGACTTCGTTAAATAGAGGTCCGACTGTATATGAATTATTAAATAAATTTTTGCTAAAATGATGGAAATGTTTAAATTTTAAACTACTGAAAAGCAGTATTTCTTTATCAGATTAGTATCACATATTCTAATAATTACGCACTCTAACATTTTAAATCAACTATTATTTGTACTTTGACATTATCTAAAAGAAAAAGGCCGCGGTAGCCGAGTGGTATAGGTATCGGATCGTGGCTTGCCTTGTCACGAGTTCAAGCCCAGTACCACTAAAAGACCAGCCGTGTACAGCAGCGATGCACGTTAAATTTGTCGAGAGCTGAAATGTCCTCCCGTTGGTGTGGTGCGGTAGTTAAGAGAGGGGGTGCCAGCTCAGGTGTCGTCCACGTCACTTGACCATGGTTCAAAATTCCGTGGTCCGTCGCCAAAAGTCCTCGTGTAGCTGAACAGTGCGACGTTAATACTCAATCAATCTAAAAGAAAAGTATATTTAAGATTTCTTTCTTTTCTTTCTGAAGAATAAAAGCTATTAAATATTTTTTTTTTCCAGAAATGAAAAAAAAAATTTAAGTTAGTCTATTTTTGTAATAATTTCATATATACATTCTTATTTTTCATTTCATCGTACTCTCATATGTTGCTTCACTTACTTTTAATTGTTGGTAAGCAAATTCTTGAGAGGAGAGAAATTAATTTTTGTACCTGAATCGAGAAAAATTTAAATAAATCCAGTTGGATTTCATTTTATTTTGCGTAACTTTTTTATTTTTTTAAAAAAAATAATGTTTTATTAAAATTATATTTAGAATCCTCTTACAGAATGCATAATGCCATTGCTCCGCTAACATCTCCACCCAGACTGTATATAAATTGTTCCCGGGACAATTTTCCCCCCATTAGTATTCCGGCATTTAATGATCCGGCCGAGAAATACAAGCTGTCAAATTATGATCTAGTTTCTGATTCTGTTTCTTCTCCCGCAGAAACAGGTGTAACGAGATCTACAGCTGGTGTTCTTTTTCTGTCCTGAATCTCCACCGAGCGCCGCTATGCAAGACAAGGAGGCCGTGGACGATGCTGAGGAAGCCTTGACTTGCAAGACCGACATTATCAGCGATCGCCACCCGACTCCGGAAAAGAAAGACTCCTCTGAAGGACGCAAGGAATCCTCCAAAGACGGGAAATTTGCCTTCAGGAAGATGAAGACTCCCAAAAAAGGTAACAAGCTTCGAATGCTCGGCGGTAAAACCTGCCGTCGCTCTTTAAAAAAAAGGGACCCTTTTTTCACACTGTAAAATACTTCAAAATTAATAATCATTTACTTCTTAGAATGGAGATATAATAGTATATATTTTAATAATTATATAATTATTTTATATAATAGTATATATATATAAACTACTCATTTCTGTATTGTTTAAAGTCATTTTTTTTCATTGACGCATTAAATTCTCTTTTCTGTTTCTTAACTTTCAAAATATAAAGTAGCAATTCCATTAAACACATTAAAATGGAAAATTGGGTATTTAATAAATTTTAATTACATGCATACATATACATCTTCTCCTTTGCTTGCGATTCAACTACCAAAAATAAATTTAAAAATAGTAAAGAAAGATATAATTACATTGGTGATACAATATGAACAGCGTTGTATATATGTATTTTTCATATTACCGTAAAATCCGGCGTATAATGCGCACTTTTAACACAAAAAAATAAGATCGAAATTTAAGGGTGCGCGTATTACGCCGAGTATAAAAATAAGAGCTTTAAAAAAAAATGAGTATTAAAAAAAATTTAGACTTATATA
>BMAV01012819.1:280872-306254 GCA_019973955.1 Trichonephila inaurata madagascariensis
CAGGAAGATGAAGACTCCCAAAAAAGGTAACAAGCTCGGCGGTAAAACCTGTCGTCGCTCTTTAAAAAAAAAGGGACCCTTTTTTTCACACTGTAAAATACTTCAAAATTAATAATCACTTACTTCTTAGAATGGAGATATAATAGTATATATTTTAATAAATATATAATTATTTTATATAATATAGTATATATATATATATATAAACTACTCATTTCTGTATTGTTTAAAGTCCTTTTTTTCATTGACGCATTACATTCTCTTTTCTGTTTCTTAACTTTCGAAATATAAAGTAACAATTCCATTAAACTGGAATATTGGGTATTTAATAAAGTTTAATTACATGCATACATATACATCTTCTCCTTTGCTTGCGATTCAACTACCAAAAATAAATTTTAAAAATAGTAAAGAAAGATATAATTACATTGGTGATACAATATGAACAGCATTGTATATATGTATTTTTCATATTACCGTAAAATCCGGCGTATAACGCGCACTTTTAACACAAAAAATAAGATTGAAATTTAGGGGTGCGCGTTATACGCCGAGTATAAAAATAAGAGCTTTAAAAAAAATGAGTATTAAAAAGAATTTAGACTTATATATCAAAATACTGTTTATTTAAAAGAAATAAGATACCCTATGAACTTTCATTGTTGGATAACATGAAAAGGCATTCTTTTTTGACCATTTTAAGGCGAATAAACGTATACTGTTTCTTGTTACAATTAATCCATTCAGGCGATTTTCTAGGACCCAGTTCGCAACACTTTCTTCTAGAATAGGCCATTTCGGTACTCCTTTACGTAAAGCACATTTCTTCTTTGGCATGTTAATTACTGTCATTTCATTTTTTTCCCGCTCCCTTATGGAACTTTCGCGAATATCAAACATCCTTGCTGCAGCACGATTTCCATTTTCTTTTCGCAAATTGAATCACTTAGATCTTGAAACCGGCACTGTGTTTTGCTTCGTTTACCAGGACCCATCTGAACTGCTCGCTGTTTGAAGCGTTTTCAATATTTTTCATGGTATTGAATATACTACAGACAGCGAGCGTAATAAGTCTCAGACTTGTACTAATTTACTTCAAAATTAATTGTCCGCCTCGTACATCACACGAAAGGGGAAAAAAGGAATCAATCTTTGAAGAAAAGGGTGGGAAAAATCCAGTCATGGCGCTGATTCGGGCCCGCCCCCCCCTTCTTGCGCTTAAGGGTTGTATAGTTCTAGAGAAGTATACTATTTTTTCAAAAGAGAGTCTGGAATGATTCATCCAATAAATAATGACTGCACACATAAAACTGCACACGAACATAAAACTGCATAACATAAAACTGCACACGAACATTTCAAATTTTTTCGTAAAAAATGGGGTGCGCGTTATACGGAGAATATATCTAAAAATTATAAAAAATACAGCTTGAAAGTATAGGTGCACGTTATATGCCGGATTTTACGGTATGTACATGACTAAATGCACATGAACTTTTGTGTACAATTTTTATAATCTGTTTGAATGAAAGCATAGTATTGAGAATTGTATATAAACCCCCGTCTCCTCTTAAGACCTACTACTTGGAGCGGAAATCGATGAAACCCCTATGTATTAAATGAAAGCAATCTTAAGACAAATTTATAGGTTATGAATACTTAAAGACATTACGGTGAGTTATAAATATGAAACACATAAATGGCTTCCGTGTTTTTCCACTTGCTAAGATTACTGCCAGAAAAAAAAAAGATTTTTAAGTTTCTTTGGATATTTATATTATAATATCTATTTAATAAAAAAAAATTTGAATATATTTAAGTAATTACGAATATACTACAGAGTTACATTCATGAATATTTTACTACGATTAATACGAATCAACGTTTACAGGGTTGCAGATTTTATTATTCTTGTATGGATTTTTTTGTTTAAAAAAACACATGAAAAATGGTAGATTTTTTATGTCAATACTGATTAAAAAGATTCTTTAAAATTCATAATAAAGCAGGTAATGCAGTAATATCTCTGTATACGACCTTAATCCACTTCCAATCCAAATCCTTGTAATGACACCAAACGAGTCACATACCAACGAAATTTTCCAATAAGAAACAAGAAAATTATTAATCCGTTCCCATATTGTTATTGCCTTATCTTACATTGAAGAGCTCAAAAAAATCTCTTTAAATACAAAAGCAATTAAAAAATAAATGAAAATTTAACAAACTTTTATTTTTTTTTCTTCTTGTTTTTACGTTCCTTATTTAAACTCGGTTTAGTACCTTCAGAATTTACGTTTACTAAAAATCTATCCAAAGAGCTTTACTTTTGCCTTTTCTTCATAATATTTAAAAAATGTGACCCTATTACCATTGTCTGTTTATTCCAAATGATACTGTTACGACTTGTTTGAGCTTTCTTAGGATGGTACTTCTGTGTGTAGAGTTTTTGACATTCCTTCATTCGGCACAGATTTCCTTGATCAATGAAGTAGGGTCTTCTTTCTCTTTTGAGTCTATACAGAACGAATTTTATTATTGTGTTTCTATTTCTAAAATTCCCCCTGCTGCTCCTCAATGATCAGTTGGAGCTCGTTTCCTTTCTCCTGATTGTTTTATATCATTCACATTCAGACCTTCGTGGATTTAGCCATATAGACAATATTTGCCACTATGAGTACAGTCTTGAAAGTCTCCTTTTCGGTCACTGCTTCTAGCACAAATTTCTCCAAGCAAAGTTCAATGTTCTGTTGGAAGCTTCCTGTCAGTCTTTATCAATGAGAAATATACGCTGAACAGTAGTAATGCGAGTCATATTCCAAACAAAGGTCATATTCCAAACAAAAATTTTCGCGCCTAAGCAGAACGTATATCAAGTTTGATTTATTTCAAAGCAGGCATATACTGTGTGTGTGTGTGTGTGAGGTATGACAATTTTTTATTTGTTTGGCTCAATAAAAATTATTTATTTTCTCAATTTGATACGCATTTTTGTGAATTTTAATAGAGTTTTTAAACTACTAAAATGTACCTTAAATTTATTCCAGCTTAAAACACTTTCACAGTTGTAAATGTATATTTTAAGTTACTTGAATAAGATATTGGAAATGGCGATATTTTCTGACTTTATTGTTATGTGATATTTATAACTTCTACGTCATTTTGAATTTCAGTTTTATATTTAAGTATTTATCAAGATGTGTAGTTCTTGTTTAACAAAAAGAGTAATTAACGTATTCGAACATCACAAACAAGAATTACCGTGATTAACTATTGCGACACACAACAGCCATGTTTTTCTTCATCTGTCAAAAAACTTTTCCAAGTTATCATTCTATATCTTTATAATGTTATTATCCGTTGTATTTTAGCATTTGCAATATAGTTTACTTAATTTAGAACGGAATATAAAATTCATAATTTTTTCACACGCACACTCTTTCACACACAAACATAACTCTATATCGGGAATGGGCATTAAGTCGATTGTGATCGACCGGAGGACCACCACGGCAGTTTGGGGTGACCACTTGAAGATTAGCAGTTAGTAACTATATTCCGAAATACTTAAGATTCGCTGACAGTATGTAGATTAACTCTTTTTCTGGCTATAAGTACGAGAACTAACTTCATATGAAAATGCTTTATTTTTCAATGTATTTTGAATTGTTTGATAATAAATGCATCATTTGATATTATTATATTTGTGGCTATTATTATTATGTTTGTACCTTGCGTTTTACTTTCTTTTTTTTTTAAAAAAAGTGTGAGTTTTTTTTATTTTAGTTATGTAAGTACATATTCCGTATTTATTAAGTTATAATAAATATTGTAGACCTTTTTTTCTTACATCAGCACACTTACGTTACTGGGTGGACCGCAACACATCGAAAAAATTAGATACCCGTACCCTGAAAGTCTGCCCACCCCTTCTCTATATCTTAATATTTTTACCGTTATAAATTTGTCTCTTTTTCCATGTTTCATATGATGAACTTATTGCAGAAATTAACCTTTCTCCCCAAAAATTAAATTTTTTTCACTGTAAGTATATCATAGCACGTATTCATTACATAACTAAAGAATATTTACAGCTAGGGTGTCAAACTCAAGGCCAACTTGGGCCGAACAAACAAGGTTTAACTTAAGGTGGGTCACAAAAAGAAATCAATATTCGTAGAAATGTAGGTTTATTTTGAATGATACGTTATAATAAACATATACACTCAAAAAGAACAAGAAAATTTAATATTTACGTTCTGACTCTTGACACCTCTTCTCTGTCACTATCTTCGCTATTTCGGGAGAAATTTTAATATTTAATTACTATATATTATTGTGTGCCGATATATTGGCCGGGCCCCAAAAATGTACATTGAGGGTTGCATGTGGCCCGCGAGTTTGACACCCCTGATTTACAGTCTTTTTAAACTTAATTTGTGTGTGTGATGTCGTTTTCATCTACCAAGAGGGAATATAAACTCTGTACCCAGAGAATATTTTCATACAGGACAAAAAAGCTTTAATATTTTATCCTGTTATGACTTCTCTAACGTACAGAGAGCTAGCTGCATATTGTAATGTATTAGTCATTTGTATTTGAATTAATTCATCTTTTTTTTTATGCTTCCTCTTTTATTTATTTATTTATTTTGCACCTTAGCAAATGAAATTAATATTCCGTGCTTCATTAAAACAAAAAAAAATTCCTGTTACAAATATTTCTAAATTACAAGGCTAATTGATAGTTAAATATAGAGATGTGTTTTATAACTTACAAAAAAAAAAAAAAAAGACTTATCGTAATACTGGTGCTTCCCTATTTTTTTTATCTGAAAAAAAAATATATATTTTTGTGTTGTGTTCCTTAACATTAGTAAAAGAGGGCCTTGAAAATTTGAAATATGCGAAATAAATAAAAGTGCCTTGAAATTTAAGAAGTAATGAATGCGGCCTTCCTTAAAATCGGAATCTGATTGCGTCTCGATGAATACTAAGAAATGTATTTCATGACATGCAATGAGCAATGATTTCAGCAGCCGTGACTGTAAATAAAATAGGAAATAACAAGTGATTGAAATCGGTTCTGACACATGAGAATGGTAAAAATGCATTGTAAGTGTAATTTGATTGAAAAGTGTTTGTTTTCAACATCCTGGTACGGTACGCAATTCAGATGAGTTTCAAAATTATTTTTTTTTAATTGTTTTGAAAACTTTTTGTGACCAAACCTTAGTTCCTATCAAAAGAAACTAATTTAAATGTTGCAAAAAAAATTCGTTCCGGTTTCAGAAATTCATTGGAATTTTTCTTTGTTCAGTGTAATTTATTTCTTTTCGGAAAAATATTGATGTAAAATTTGATGGATTCTGAGAAATGATATTGTTTGAATTCTTCCGATGAAATCGATCATCAAGAGGATAACACAATGCATACCCGTTGAGAGAGAAAAATAATATATTCTATTGTTGAAAGTTTAAGAAAAAAAGAATTTTTAAGTGTGGATTTTGTTTCTATAAGTGAAAAGTGGCAACAAAAAATAAATAATTTTAAGCAAAGGAAAAATATATGTTTACTTAACACCAGAAGAATATCGGGTTCGATTGTCGTATCGGCCGTTTATCCCGCCAAATTTTTTCCCCAAATCGTGGGGTTGCTACTCCAAAGCACAACACGATAAAACGCGCCAAATTGGCGATTTTACAAAATTTGACGGAGAAGCGGCCGATTCGACAATTTCACAGGATATCGAAATTAGTAGATCAGGACTCGGTACTTTCGAACCTTAACCTAAATACTAGTTCTTGATTTATAAGGTGATCATGTTCATGAAAAATAAAATAATTCGCTTTGGTTAAACTGCAATTGTTTTTATTAATTATTAAAACATAATTGAGATAAATTTAAATAATATGAGCTATAAGTGCAATACTTTTGAGGTATCCCCCAAATCCATTTCTCTTGATCTTAAGAAATATTTTTTAAGAAACAGCACTGTGTGTGATTGTCCACCAGGGGCATAGCTACCACAGTATCAGTGATGCATGGCCCCCGACTTGTGTAACATTTAGATACTTTCAAATAAATTAGTAATGCGATAATTTCATTTTCCAAATAAATAAGGGCCTCCAAAGAGTTTTGATACAGGGTCCACTTAGAACTAGCTACGCCAGTGTAGTTCACCAAATTTCACAGCGGTGCTTTTTATCTGTCATCAGTAAACACTTCAAATTTTCTATTATTAAGGTAACCAATGTTTTTACAATGAAAAGGAGGACGAAAAATTTAAAAAAATGTTACAACGTAAATATATGAAACATTTTATTAATTCAAACAAAAAACATGCTAATTATGCTTACATCCCTTTTAATTATTTACTTAAACGAGTTTTTTCTCATTGAATGAATTTTTTTGTTTGTCAATATATTATTTTTTATTATATCGGAAATTTCGGAGCAAAAATTATCCTTCATCCTTACTGAAAGTACTGCAGCTAAAATATCAACATTCAATCTTGATTTCTCACTTATCCATAAATTACCAACTGAAAAGACTCTTTCAACTAGTGCATTAGTTCCAGGGCAGCACGACGTAAATTCAAAAAGAATAACTTAATTTTCATATAGAATGTGTTCAATTTTTGAAATGGTTAAGTATTTCCACCCGTCTTTTATCAATTTCAGCATGTGTTGATTTTCCAATTATTTCAATTTATTATTATTTAAATATACATTCAGTCTTCCAATTTATTCAAACAGACCATTGTCAACGATTTTAATATCTCAGGCATTTCTTTTGATAAAATAATCAACACAGTTTTCTATATCTGCCCAATTTACTTGCAATGAAGTCAAAAAACACCATTGAAAACTGTTATTTCCAGTGATATTTGTTTCAGACTATCTTTCGACATATTGGAAACATGTTTGGTTCATCTCTAAATACAGAGATTACCAGATCAGTTTTAAAATATTGAAAAGGAGGACAAGTAGGAGGACACTTTTCTATAAAAGGAGGACGGTTGATCACCTTACTATTATACTACGCGCTACCCAGGGACGACTTCTTGACGTCCTGGGCCCCAGTGGCGTAACGGAGAATGTTAGGGCCCCCTGCAAAGTCATGTTTTGTGCCCCAAATTTGAATTTACAAAAAGTACGTACTTGGCGGGCGTAGGTCAGACTTTAGGCCCCCCGCACAAAAGCAGATAGTATATTGCATACGTTGTCGAATATTCGAACAAACGGTTACCTGAAACAAATAAATGTGCATGACTCACAGTCTCACAAACTGGCTCCACTAATTGCTGCCTTTCGAATACATGAATAATGATGGTGGTAGGCTTAGGCCTCGACATGGACGATGATCATCACATGATAATTCAAACTTATCACTGTTGCCAGTTGGCTTATAGTTTGAAATTACCAGCTTTTCGGAGAGTATATCCGGGACTAACTTTCTTCCATTAAAATTATTTTGATCATCTTCTTAGCCAAAGAACGAGACGAGGCCCTTACCGAGGCTAAGGCCCAGGCCCATTTGACCCATACCTTAAAACATTTCTGGCACTACCGTCCAATTTTTACAACAAGCTGAGACATGACGGTTTTGCATTGGCTTTTCAACGGGTTCTCGTACATCAGGGGTGTAGCTACCGCCGTATCGATGATACGGGGCCCCAACATATGTGTAACTACAGTACCACTAACAAGGCTTTCATTTCTAAAAAAGGGCCCCCAAGAAGTATAGATACGGGGCCTACTCAGAACTAGCTACGTCAGTGTCACGCATGCTTTTTCTTAACTAACCTCTTGGGTTTCTATATGGCGTTGTGTGTTAGATATGAGAGTCTGCCTTGTGAAAGAACTATTTTATATGCTTTTGGGCTTTACCATTAGAACAAATCTGAAGGGATGAATATCGGGAAGTTTCAGTGTATATCAGTAAAACCAATTGTAAATATTTTGAAATATTAATGGTTCCACGGTATTTTTAAATCATTGCGTGTTCATCCTTCAAGTTTAGCTGTTTGGACGCTTCATGTAAAGATGAGTACATTTTGTCAGGGTTCGGTTAGTTGAAACGCTCTTCGCATATATAAGTATTTTCGATATCATGATCAAAAATTAAACGTGTATTAAAACTTCTCTCATGTTTTACCTTAAATCGAATCCAGCGGTGCCTGTGAATTCTAATCCACTCCAGTTTTACACACTTAATAAAGCTAATGAACTATTTTCTCGAATAGCATTTTCGAAATTGGTACAATATCAACAATCTGTATATTGGAACAATTATCGTTGGTGATGGCAGAGATATTAACATAAATTATTTCCTATTTTAGAAAAACCTGACAAGAATAGTCCATCTAAATATGAAGGGGACGGGGTTATCTTCAAGGCAAAATTAATAGGCTTCGAATCAGTACCGGATGCCAGAGGTGATAAAATGTGCCAAGATGCAATGCAAAGGCTTAAGGTAAAAAATATTGTTTATTTTATATTTACCTAATAAATTATAATGCGATATAAATTTACGAGGCATTTTAGGATTACAGAAAATGAATTTGAAATGTATGAAAACGATTCGTTACCAATACGTTCTAAATCTCATATGATTTTACAAATGTTTACAAAATAACTACAGTAAAAAAAAATAATAATAATAAAAAAAAAAAAACAGTTTTCGAATTTTGATTGTACTTACGATCTAAAACAGTATATTAAAATAACTTAAATCAGAATTGTTCTATTAGAACCATTGGATGTGGAAGGATGTGTCAAAAATAATTTCTGTTTCGTATTTGATTAAGGTTGAGATACATGAAATCAATAACAGTTAAAAATTGAGTTTTTCATCTGGTTAGGTAAATAATTTTTTTATAATTAATTTTTTATTAATAATTTCATAATTTTTTTGGCATTTATATTCCATTAATGTATTTTAATTACATTAATTTGATATAAATTTAATTAATCTTCTAAAATACCGAGATCATTTCATTAATTTAACAAATGAATTAAACAATTTTTTTGTCGTTTATATTGAGCATATGAAAATAAATACATTTCTTGTTTCTTCATATTTTTTTTCAGTCGAATGTTAAAAACATTGGACCACATAAAAAGAAAATAAATATATGTGTTTCCCTCCAAGGAATAAAAATCAAGGATGAAAAGACTGGAGTAAGTATAATATGTTTTAAATTCTTTTATAATAACAAAAGAGGTATAATTGTAATAATTATTTCAATGAAGTGTCAAAAATTTGAAGGAATTACAAATAAATACTAATTATCTGTGAAACTATGAAGATTTAATGTATGTCACGAGAACTTAACGTTAAATGAGATTAACTTTCGAAATTTGAAACATTTTTCGGTCTAAAAATGTGTGTTGAATTTGAGTTCCGGTTCTGGTATTTGGTTAAGAAAATCTTTAAGGAATTTTACTAATTTTTTTAATCATATGTTTTACATATCTTCTTTATAATGTCTGGGGGGGGGGAATACCCCCTGTCCGCATTGTACCTGTATAATCTTTATAAGTCAGTAACAGCCTCCGGACTGAAGTGATCATTTTGGTCTAGCGGTATGTTACGTGCTTACGGAATCGAAGGTTGCGGGTTCTGTCCTTTGGATAAGCGCGTCACCTCATTAGTGAGCCTGGCTGAATTAAAAAAAGGCAGCCTTCTGAGCTGTCGTGGTGCCATCTATCCGCAAAAAGAGCATCCAGAAACTCGTCAGATTCACTTGACGCAACAACAAAGTCGTCTAACTCATTTGACGCAACTCCTTCAATTACCAACAACTGACCGCTCGCATTAACAACTATATCGTTCGTTCGCGCCTATTGACCGACTCACTGGTGGCGGAGTGTGTCGCGGTATAATTTATCTAAGTCAGTAACAGCCTCTAGACTGAAATGACCATTTTGGTCTAGCGGTATGTTACGTGCTTACGGAACCGAAGGTCGCGGGTTCTGTCCTTTGGATAAGCGCGCCACTTCACGCATAACAGTGGACACAAAGTACAAATTATACAACTGTTCACATACTCATTGCTCAAACTGTAATTTACATGCATTGTGTAGTTGTATTGTTTTTTTTTTTCAATGTATTTTAAGCAGGAAAAAAATAAATTTCAAGTATTCATTTCCACATTTTAATCTGTACTTCAATTTAGTGCCTCTTCAAAAACAATGTTCCCAATCACTTTTTCCTTTAAATTGCACGGAATTTTTATTCCGTCTTTGCTTCTGCATTTGTTCTTTTTTTCGCAAAATTCGTTCTTGGTGCTCCTCTTCAGTTGAATTCAACTTTTTATGACCTATTTTTACTAACTACACCTTATGTATGAATAAATTTACTACATCATCATTAAAAACTTTTTTATATATAAAACATACTTTGTATAGTTATGTTTTTTTCTTGTGTAATTATTGTTTCATCTTAAAATAGTGTAAATAATTTATATCTGGATGTTTAATGCCTTAATATTATACTTTCTGTTGTATTTATTTTATGATAAAAAGTGTAATATTCGCAAGCAACGTCGTCAATTACATTATAATGGCGTTTCAATGGAAACTTAGCGAAATAGTGGCGATACAGCCAATCTGGCACCATTTTTGGCGACGGCTACCATATGTATGCTTCTGGAAATTACTGGAAAAATCTATAACATTACGATCTATGACGTGAGCAAATTTTTCGAGAAAGCGCTGGAAGATGGGAGGGACTTGGCAAATTGTTTTTATCGTTCCTCTTCAGTCAAATTCAACTTTTTAGGACCCATTTTCACTAAAATAAACCCTCTTTCTTTTCATTTTCTATAAATAAATTTATTAAAGCACCACGAAAAACATTTTTTATATACATTTTTAGATACATCTGGAAATGGATGTACATTTATGTATTAATTCATTAAAATGTTATCTTTGAATTGTGATAACTTTATTCAATTTGACATGAACGTGGGTTTGACTTACATATTTTTTTTTAATACAAAAGCCTAATATGTCCTCTGTTTTGTTAAATAACTTTTTATATTCAAAATTGTTTTGATGAAACTAATTTGTAATTTAGAGACATTATGTTGCAGTGTAAGTTCTAATATAATCAGTTTTGATTCATAGAAATAAATTGTTTTTAATAATTTGTTTATATGTACTAAAAATTACATTGCTTCTCTTTCTTCATCCAACTGCAACAAATAAACTTATAAATAAACGATAAAATATCTCTATCATCTTTTTATAGGCTGTGATGTATCACCACCCAGTTTCCTTGATATCTTTTATATCTCAAGACATATCGGATGCCAGAGCATTTGGCTACGTTTTTGGGTCTACGAATGAACCCCATCAGTTCATTGCGATCAAGACCGAAAAACCAGTAAGATATATTTACTCAGTGTTATTTAAATCAAGTTTCTTTAATGAAGAAAACACATGTAACGATGGTTATAAGTTACGTATTGACTTAATGTAGTTGTAAATTTGAAAAAAAAAAAATTATTTTCATACCTGAACTTGTATCATATCTGTCACAAACCTTTTACAAACACTAAGCCTGTGATTCCCAAAGTCATTAAAAAAATCATTATCATTAAAAAAAAAAAGATAAATTGTTCACAACAGAAATACACACACCTATAAAACTTGAACAATTCTTGCGAACAAAAAGCCAACATAACAATATATATATATGTTTGTAGAGAATTAGCCTATATATATATATAATATATATATATATATTATTTTAAGTCAAATACAAAATAATTCTAAATTAAGGACATAATTACCTGTTATTATTTCAAGCGAGTAAAATGTAAGAGAAGAAGTCGCTCATTTCAGCATGTCAATTTCTTCTAAAAAGAGTCTACGGATGGTGAGGATCATAAACGTTTATTTTAACTTTTAGTAACTACAATCAAGAATAAAATAAAACATCTCCTGTGACTCTCTATTTAAAAAAAACTCTTATTACCCCTGTCCCCTTTTGGATAGCAGACACTGGACGTCGTAGGAGTGAAAGGAATGTCCGTAGTGACCCCACTCCGGGATGAAGAGAAAGTTACCAGTGAAAAATATGTACGCTTATCAAATTTCATGATTGAACAAAAATCCCGCCCCGAACTCTTTTCAATATAAAAGAAAACTGACATTAAACATACAGAGTACAAAATAAGGAAGTAAGATACAATAAATGAAATACCGAATTCACACCCAATAGTATTTTAGGAATTATATCAAATTTTTTTTAACGAAAAAAAAAAAAAAAAAAAAATTTCAAATTAAATTCAAATGCCTTCCTTAGAATTTACCGCCCCGGGTAGGGGTCCAACCCTGGAGCCGCCCCTGTTAGCATCGCGATTGCACCTTCTTTAAGGCGCATGCGTACGAAGTCAAAGGAGCTAAGTGTTTGGGGGGGGGGGGGTACCTCTGAACGCGTTCAAATAGATACTACATATTGCTTACATTAAATACTATATAATTCGAAGTGTAAATTTTTAATTTAATTTAAATATATGTTATTTAAAATAAATAAATAAGTTGTTTAATGTTTGACTAACTCGCGCACACGCACATATATCTATATTTATGTATGCGGCCAGTAGCGCACAAAAAAAATTTTCCAAGGGGGGAGGGGGTCCAGGGTCGAAAGTCCACCATTCTTGTATCATGCTCCTTTTGATTTTATCGATTTGGGGGAATAAAAAACAGTAAAAAACTAATTATTGAATAAATAATTAGTATTAATTAATAAAATTAATCATCAAAAACAAATATTTAATTAAATTTTACGTATTATATACTTAAAATTATAATCAATCGAGAAAAAAAATCAAGGGCTTAGGGAGGGTCCGGACCCCTAGGACCCCCCCTTGTGTGCGCCACTGTATGGAGCTCAATTTACAGTTATTTTCGTTTTAGGAGTGCGTGGTCCAAAATGTCTGGATATTGCTTCTCTAAGCAATCTGTAGCACTTTATAATCAACTTATACTCAAACAACTATTTAATAGAAATTATTGATGGATCCTCAATTTTTGTGAATTCCTAGACTCCAGTCTTGACAGCCACGGTGGTTGAGTGGCCGATGTATCAAGCTCGTGGTTTGTGATGTTTCAATTGAGCCACGAGTTCAAGTCATATACCAGTGAACGCTCATTCTGTAGAGAGCCGTGTGCATGTTTAATTCGTCGATATGAAAGTTTTAACGTTAAAGTGGCTATGGAAAGGACCCGAAAAAGCATTTGATGATTACGGGTTCCCTGGGTATAATATATAATCGTAATAAATACTTCAATCTAATTAACTTAAGGAATAATATGTCTTTATATCAGACATATAGATAATTTAATCTTCTGTATTTCTGATAAAAAAAATTTAAAAAACGTATTATTTATTGATGTATTCAAAAGAAAGAGTAGTGGAAAACTGAGTTTCACTTTTTAAATTAGAATGTACAAATAATGAAAAATATGAATAAAATTTTTAAAACTGGAAACAAGCATTTAAAATGTTTAATCTTTTTTTATCAAAATTACTTAATGAGATGGCTTAGTTCTTTATATTTCTCTAAGAAAAAAAAAAAAAGCATGGTGAGAAGCCCGTGTATTTTTTATTAAACTTTATGTTTGTGTATTAATAATTTTTATGTGGTATAATTATGCACTCATGTTAAATTATTTTTTAGGCTTTCCATGTTGTTCTTGCCTTGAGGGACTTATTTCAAACTGTTTTAAATCATAAACAGGAAGAAATACAGAATGTCAAAGAGCAAACGAGTGAAGAGCCTAAGGATGATAAAACGAACTCGTTAGAAAAGAAAGAAGTGAGTTGAAATCTTTATAAAATACATTAATATTTACTACATCTTTATATATAAATGTTTTATTCATAAATTGCTTAAAAGAAATTGTTAAAAACCTTTTAACTTAGCTTTTTAATGGTCTGACCGCAGTATCGTTATCAATAAATTAATGCGAAGGGTGTGCACTCCGTGAACAATACAATATTGTATTAAATATATAAAAAGTAAAAAATAATAGTGTCTGTCTTTTTTATATATATAGTCTCTATTTACTTGGTGCCTGAAAAAATCATGGAAGGTTGAAATAAAGAACTTTAATATAAAACATTTTGTAAAAAGTACAATTTTTATATAATGTGTGTATATTTACATTGATATATTTAACATTATAATATGTATACATGTAATAAAGCACATTTATATATGTGTAGCATTAATATTAAATACTGATGCATGTTTCAATGTTCGTAAAAATCAGCAATTTTAAATCGTGTTTCAGTTTATAAAGCCGTATAAAACAGAAAAGCAGCTTTTATTTGGAGCTAATTATTTTAAAACCGCGTAACCGTGTGTATATATATTATAAAGCAAAGGAATAATAATTTAGTATTAAATATATCCTACAAATTACACTCAGGAGATGAAATTCTGAATATTAGAACTAAGAACATGAGGCCTAGTATAATGACCAAATAAGAAACTATTATGTTCTCTGAAGCTCTATGCCTGATTTAGAACAATTGTGTAGGGTTTTATACATAATAAATGCACAAACGAACTGAGATGTCAAAAGTCATGAAAAACCAATATGCAATTATTCAGATGGATATAGCATTGCATAAAAAATATATAAATGACAAGGCAGTACAGAGTTTTTATTTAAAATGTCATGGCGGCTAAGTGCTCCGTAGATATATCCCAATGATATTTGTACTCAAATGATTCATATGAAACATTTTCTTATGTGATTATGGTCGTACGACGGGGATTAAAGTCTGAACACAAAATGTTAGCTGTAGCTACATGCAAGAGGCATTCCATTTCGGAAATGTGTGGAGAAGTCAAAATTTCTTGATTCACAATGTCAAGAGCGTGCAGATAATATATTATACAGGTATTATCTCCCCTAATGTACAAAGCAATAACCAACCACGTCTAATTAATGACCGAGACCAGCGACGTCTAATCAATGTTACCAGACAAACAATACTGCGTCAAATATCAGCAACAATAATTGTTAGACGAATGGTAGAAGTGTCTGTGAAGAAGAAACGAAATTTGGTTTGGATGGTTTATCAGCTAAAATGCCTTTACTAACAACCGCCATCGGCTGTAGCGCCTTTGTTGAGCTCAAAAGTATATCCTAAAATAGTAAAAACGTTGCTTGGTTAGATGGAGGGGCGATTTCAGTTGGTAAGAGCTGATGATGGAGTTCAAGTACACAGCAGTTCCCCTGAGGTCATGGACGCAAGTTATCAACCAAATCTTGTACAAGTGGCTGACGGGTCCATAATGGCCCGTAATTTTACTTATTTATTTTTTCGTTTCATGAACTGGGTTCTTTAATCAAGCTTAACCGAATCAGTTACTGGAAATGCTGGTATTCAGCTATTTGGAGATTTTTGTTAGCCATTTATGTATTTCATGTACCCAAACAGAGAAGAAATTTTACAGCATGACAATGGCATTACACCGGGCCAAAATAATTTTGATTGGTTTGAAGACTGAACAGTTCCAGCAAATGTTTCGTCACCCTAGGTCGCCAAACACAAATCTCATCGGCAGGGGTGTACAGACCTCTCTAATAAGGAGGGGAGGGTTATATTCTGAAAAACACGTAGAGGAAAGCGTCAAGGGGTAATCCCAATGGTAAAAATTAAAAATCTGTGGGTTTGTGGGGGATTCATCCCTCCACAAACCAACCCACTCTATTGTACCCCATTGCCCATAGGACTTATATAGGACATGTTCGAAAGATAAGTTCGTGCACGAAATCCTGCATTGGCAACCCTTTACAGAGATAGCTGTAGAAAGAGCAAGGCTGAATACTTCTTAAGGAGACATCTTGCGATTTACCGAATCAATGCTAAAGCCAAGTCGTGTTGCATTTCGCTGGTCAAAAGAAGGTCTTGCACGACATAAGATTAGATGGTATCCTAGGATTTTTGATATTATTTACGCAGGGGTCCCAAAAATAGCGCACAAACTTTGCACAGCCAGATTCTTCGTTGCGAGTACATAAAAAATGCCTAAACGACTGTACCTGTACGATCCAGGGTTTACGAGTAAATACGGTTAATGATAATGATAATATATCATGACGGGTCTCTGGAGCTCCTGTATATGATTAGCTGGGTATGCATACCCCAGTCACTGGATTGGACGTGGGGGTCCTGTTCATAGACACCACGATCGCCAGATCTCATACTGTTGGATTTTTTTTCCTATGGGACATTTTTAAAGAATTGGAGTATGGAGACGTAGTGACTACACAAATGGATTTAGTTGCTCGTCTGCACACTGCTTGCACTTCGGTGGACACTGCGCTGTTACGACATGTGCACTCAAGCCTGCCTCGATATGCACAGTAGACATTTTCAACATCTGCCTTTTTAAATATTTGCAAATGCTGCTGTTGATGCAGCATTTGCAATATTTAGAAGGTTGATGTGTCTAATACTGCTGTGTCTGTCTGCAGGTTGATGCGTCTAATACTGCTCAGACTTCATACCTTGTTTTTCGTATTTTTATCTAAAACTATGGATCGTACAGGTACAGTTCCCTGTACATTCTGTTCTCTTAATGAGGAATCTGGCTGTGTAGAGTTAGGGCGCTATTTTTGGGATACCCTGTATTTATATATATTTAATAACTTGTCAAATATTTCTCTCTTATGTGTTACAGTCTCCTGGTGTTTTTTATTATCTTTTGCAATTTAGTGCAAATTTAGCTAGATTTTTTTTTACAAAAAAAAGGCATCTATAAAATATATTTATTTTCTACTGAATGATTCTAATTATTCATTTATGTACCATTTAACAATTAGTTAATTTTTACAAACAGGAAAAAGAAATTAAAGCGGAAGAACCTGCAAAAGTAGCAGAGGAGTCAAAACCTAAAGATGAAAATATATACTTTGTAAGGAATATTACTTTTTTCGTATAACTTACTGTATTTATATATATATATATA
The DNA here is from genome assembly GCA_019973955.1 of Trichonephila inaurata madagascariensis. NCBI lineage: Eukaryota > Metazoa > Arthropoda > Arachnida > Araneae > Nephilidae > Trichonephila > Trichonephila inaurata. The sequence goes on from BMAV01012819.1 coordinate 297,881, forward strand.
TATTATTTAACTCCTATAAATACGTAGAATATTACATTTTAATGTATACGTATTTTTCACAACATAAATATAAAAAATATATTGAAATTTCTTTTGACACAAAGAAATTTTCATCTTGTAAACGCAGCAAACAGTATCTTTATTAAACCATATTCAAACAATTTATTAAATAAAGGAAATAGATTTATTTTACGCGATGGGGAAAAAAGGAAAAAGTATGTAACTATAAGGACCCACATAAATTTTTTTTTCCTTAGGTTCCAGTAGCAATCCCTTATAACAGACACTTTCTTTAAATATTCATTATGCTTCCAAAGCATCCATCAGAAGTATTTTTTCTTTTGTGGCAGATGCATGGTGATATATGGAGCGTTTTGTCTTAAACCGTTAATTTTTTAAAAAGTTTAATCAACTAATCATTCAAAAATAAGTTAATAAACATATCATCATATACAAAGATGGCCCGAATGAAAGGGGACTCAGAGCACAGCTAACTTGTACGTCCTTTGAATTTCGTATAGTAAAATAATAATTTGCTGCATTTTGTTATATTGCATTAATTGATATAATAAGGAATAATACAAAATGACAAAAAGTATTTTAGTAAAATCCACACATTTCATTCACTCAAAAAATCAGTAATAAATTAAATATTGAAAATAATCACTTCATATACTTATTAAATACTGCTTAAAACTAAAAGTTAAAAATAAGTGACTTTAGTTAATTTTTTCATGCTTTATAGCAAATACTTTAATTATATCGTAATTTAATTAACGATTTATAATTTAATTTTTTGGCTGATTCAGGTTAGATAGATAAAATGGCTGAGGAAACATAAATCATTCTGAACTAAATTGCAAGTATTTATTTATTTTTAATACTTAATTTTTTCTTTAATTTTCAATCTTAGGAAAAAAATCTTTTTGCAAATGCAAATGTATATTTGAATTAAAACCAAAAATTTAAACCATTTTCTTTGTGCAAAATAAATCAGGGGCGCGGGATCTTAAGTACTCGAGCCAGTACTGATCATACGAATGTTTATTACAAAAAAACAACAACAACCGCTGTATATATTTTATTTACTTAGTTATTGTGGTGAGTCATAAAGTAAAAAAATAATCATTTTATTAGTTTCTAATTAATGACATAAATACATCATTGTGATGAATATACATAACATTAAATTTTTCTTGTTCTTTCATTAATTTTTATTATAATGTATTGAAGCCCAGTATATCTAAAAGTTATAGAGAGTTTTTAGAGTTTAAATACTTGCCGATAAAATGCTTTGTTCAGGAAAAATACATTGTTATTCTTATTTAATCTGTAATATATATGGACTTAACCAGCATTGTATGAAATATATTCTTTTAAGTTCTCGAAACTTCATAAAATTAATTACATTGAGTTAAATATTAATTGTGCTTAATTAAGGAATTTTTATTATTGATTTGAAGAATCTAAACATTTGATTTACTTTTTTTAGGAAGTCCTACTTACAGAGCCGAGACAAGTACCAGAAGAGGAGGTATTAAGTGATAAAAAAGAACCCGTAACTACGGTAGACGACCTTTTAGGATTACAAACAGAGATGGATAAATTAAAAGAGGTTAGAAAATGTATTTTTTATTTTACATTATACCCTTTTGAACAAAAATTTGAAAAGGGGAATTGAGCATTAATAATTACTGACGGGGTCCTCAAGTACTTAAATTTTCACATCTTTCATTTGTTATCAGTGTCGGTGTTCCTCGCGTCGGGGATAATACAACTCTTAAAAGGATTCCATGCAAACTAACATTGTATATTAAATGAAATCAATTTGCTTTTATTTTCTTTTTTTAGACGTAAAATACGTGTATTTTACATTTTATCAAAATTCTGTTTTTGTTAGTTACATAGCTACAAAAGTTTTATTAGAATTCATTTTATTTTGACTATAAAAATTTAACCTCTCACGATTTCTCTTCAAGAAATCTTAAAATTAATCTTAGAAAACTTGAAAGCGTTCCATTCCGACATAACTCATTAAGATTCAGGAGCATTCTAGAGAAAAAAAGGCACTATACAGATTGGTTCATGATTAGTGTGACGAATTTTAAAAGCATATAACTATGTATGGTAAATTTTAATCGCTTTACTGATTTCTTTTTAAATGAATCGTTTAAATTACCAATCTAACTATTTTTATTAGTGGGAGTAAATTATAGCTCCGAAATTAGGTCCTCAAACCCGAAACGAAATTTTTTAGCTTTTGAAGGATGGTTGCTCAAATTCTGTTATTAATAAAGCATTTAAGAATCAGAAAAGACATTTTTCTAATGGATTACTATCTGAACTTCGAAAAGAAATAAAATATGACTAGCAATCAAAAAGCTCTAGAAAAAAATGTGGACGAAAGGAAGTCCTAGGGGAAAAAGAAGCTACAAAGACTTATTGCTATATAAAATCCTCTGCGGCAAAGAATTTTAGCAAAGAAACTACAGGTATCGCAATCGACAATTTGTCGACAGATAAAAGAAATTTGGCTATAAAAAAGTGAATAAACCAGCGTGTCATCGAATATCTGCAAAGACCGTAGAAAACGTTCTTGCCCTCTGTTTTTAATGTTTCGCAAAGTTAGATATGAAACATGGATAACTACTGATGAAGCACTGTTTTATCTGTTATCTACAACTGTACAAAACGAAGATACAATATATTTCATGCGAAAAGCGTCGTAAAGACTCGGCTGTTTTGCAAAGGGCAAATTGGCCGTCAGTTGTTATGGTATGGATGGGAATGTCTTTTCAAGGCTTAACAAAACCGTGTTTTATAGAACCAAAGGCTAAAATTAAAGCGAAATACTATCAAAATTAAGTTTAAAAGAACATGATCAAAAAAAGTAAACGTCTTTACCCTCAAGGAAACTTCGTTTTTCACCAAGATTCTGCACCAAGTCATACTGCAAAATCAACTATATAAAATGGCTGAAAAATTTAAAAAAAAAAAATGAATTTACTTCCTCCTGAGAAATGCTTACCGTCATCCCCTGACTGTTCTCTTTGCGATTATTTTTAATAGATATACTAAAAAAACAACAATTAAACAGACTTCAAGTAAGAATACTTCAAGGACTTCAAAATCAATCAAAGATAAAGTTGGAAAAATACCCTCAGGGCCGGCTCTTGCAGTTTTGCCGCCCCGGACAAAAACGGAAAATGCCGCCACTCTCTCCAAAGCAAAACACACATATATATAGCTCTAATATCCTAACATCTTATTAATAAAATAAAACATATTTCTATGTTTTAAATTATATTTGTATTATTTGTCTGAAAATATATCTTTAAAATTTCAGGGTATAAATCAAATGGATACCAGTATTGCAGCTGCTGCAGCTTTCAATACCGAAATACCATTACCAGAAAATGACCCGTTTGATACATCCTTTGTTCTTGGTCCTAAAAGAGTAAGTAATATATAAAATTTCTTCATCTGTTTCAGAGCACAGTTTATGACTTTAAAAAAAAAACATTCGACATTTATTTTTATTCGTAGAATTTTCTATTTAAAAAACAATTAAATTATGCTTAATAGTAGTGTTCATTGTTCATACAAATAGCTATAACCTTCAATTATTATATGCAGTAATTCTTAGCCGACCACGATTTTTAAGCATGTGCGTTTTTTATATTATGTATGTATTTTTTTTCTTCTAATGGGCTTTATATTGGCAACTAAGCCTTTGCAGACACGGCAAGTCCCCAAATGTGAAAGCCATTTTAGTGGCGGCTCTCGCTACCGAATTTTGACTCAAGCTCTCGTCGGATGCAAAATATTGCCGTGATTTTTAATTTTGCCGAGAGAACCCGAGCCAAATTGATACCCAGGGGATCTTTTACATGCCACATAATCATATGACATGCGTGCCTACGATTTTCGCATCCAGAAAATCTATCGACTTCAGGCGGGATCGAACCCGCAAACATGGACTTACGAGGCGTGCACTCTACCTCTACGCCTCCGAGCCGACATTCTATATTATATAAATCATACAAAGAATGGTAAGCAAATTAAAAAGAAAGCAAAGAGGAAGAATGTGAATATTTAAGGGAAAAAAATATTTTTATACAGGCTCTTTGTTTTGTTTGAGTTTCCTCCATATGGGGCATAGATAATTTAGCTTTGGTTGGTTGACTTCATAAAAGCTACGTTTAGGTTTGGCCAAGCTGCCGAAATACATGTTAATTTACTGGGGGCCCCCCCCAGGGACATTGACCTAAGCGAAAGTGGAAATGATCATTACAGCGTCCCGGGACACGCACCCGTATTTCTTAAGACAGTTGGAGATTTGATTGATTATTTACGCGCATCGCACTCTTAGAAACTATGCACCCGTCATGTAGAGGGGTTAATGCACGTTAAATCTGACGTGGTGCAGTCCTCCTTTTGCCATGGTGTGGAAGTTAGGAGGATAGGGTATCGGGTCAGGTGTCGTCCTCGTCATTTGATCGCGACTCCTAATAACGAGGTCCGTCGTCAATAAACCTGGGGTTGTTTTAAGGGCGACGCTAATACTCTCGCAGAAGCTAGACAACAGCTATTGGGGACGACCACATAATTTTGAATCTCGGTCAAGTGACGAAAACGAAACTTGAGTTGGCATCCGCTCGATGAGGACTTTAAACATTGGCATATTTTAGGTGTATAAGCTGCTCTATACAATGGGTATGTAACGACACCACGACTCGACATAATTACCACGAGGGACGCGTTTGAGATCATGAACACACGATTACCGCGGCCAATCCTATTGGAAAAAGAAAAGTTCACACTGGCAGTTTGGGTCGTAAATCCTCTTTAAATACTCTCTCCCTTATCTATAGAAGATAAGACTCTGGGGGCTTCTTGTCGTTGGAGGAAAATTAATGGTTGAAAAGTTGCTTCGTACAAAAATTTTTTGTCATAAATATAATTTTGCAGAGCTTTAAAATTCATTTACATTGTCTGAAATTATTGTAGAATTATATATTCCTTATTACATCGGTATAATTATACTAGGATTTAAACTTCGCCAATTGGAAAACAGATTTACAGTAGAATAATTTCCCTTTGTTCTAGTAAGTTATGTTTGCTTAAGACACATAATTATGGTTGCTAAAACTATTGTTTTGCTCTATTTACAGGATTCGTTTCCTTTACCAATGCCAACACCTATTCCAATACCTGCATCTACATCAGCAACAGAGAATAATTTTGCTGATCTAGCTGGAAGCAGTGGTGACAAATATGCAGTCTTCAATGCCATTGATTCTGCTCCTAGTGTGTTTGAAACACCTGAAGCGAATGGAGCAGAACAGACTGTTACAGATATCAAAGAATTGGAAGAAGAGATAGCAAAGAAAACTGCACCTCCTAAACCTCCTCGTCTCAGCAAATCACCAGACTTATCACTATTTGCTGACCTAGATCCTCTTGGAAAAGACAGACCTTACAAAGACAAAACTGAATTCTTTCAGGATGTTAAAAATCCTCCTAAAAAGGTTCTGAATGACTTGGTTGATCCAAACAAAGAGCCTAATTTTCCTGTGGTCTTACCCTCTGTTCCTTTCCCTGTTGATTTTGAGTCAAATCCTTCTTTCATTAACTCACCTCCTTTTCCTAATACTCCATCTAAAATGAATGTACCTATGGCTTACAGTCTGAATGGAAATGGTGACAAAACTCCCAAACCCTTTGAGGCTGCTGAGAATAATTATTATGTAGCTCTTTCTAATGGTTTAGAATCAAAATATACCTCAGGTATAGCAGGTGTAGTGCCCCATATGAACGGTTCATCACCCAATGTAAATCAGCAACAACTGACAGTTAACTGCACTACAGCTAACTTAAATATGCAACAAAATAACATGACAAGTTCTCCAATTCCTATTCCTTCTAACCATACAGGGTTAGTAAAAGAAAGGGCATTTTCTAATGGCAGTATAGGCAGTCCATATTCAAAAAGTCCCCTACACTACAATGCAGAATCCCCTAATAATTCTGATTATTACATTCCAAATTATAATAATTCAGAAGGGAACAGTCCTACAGGGTTAAAAAATGGAGAAAATGGACTTATCTCTCCCAATACTAACAATAATCTAACCAAGCATAACATTAATAGTTTCCTTAATTCTACTACTAACAATAACACTCATAATGGTGTTTCTCGCCCGAGACCACGTCCGTCTTTAAATAAAGGAGGGTCCATACCTAATGGTGGACGTACCGTTTCATCTCATTCGTTATCAAGCGATTCATCTTCAGACTATGAAGTTATCAGTCGTGAAAACATGCAATCCATTGCAAATGTGTTGTTAACAAATGGCCACAGACTACGAGCCCAGTCACTGTGTCTTGAGTCGAACAATGAATTCAAACTGAAGCTACCTGGCGAGAAAAATATTTTTGCCAAGAAGCATGATCCATTTGCTGACGATTTTTTCTTTTCATTACCAAAGAAAAATGGCCATCTAACTAGTGCAGAAATTCCAGAATATGTGTGACTGTGTCATATGTGTTATGTGATGTCTTATAAAGGTTTGTGAAAAGGTGTTATTCTATGTTTGTCTAGTACTAATATATTTGTTTTGTATTTCTAATAGACTTTTCCTTAAAAGACATAATATTGATTCTAGTTGTATTCTGAGATCTATTTCATGAGAAAGATTGTAGGACACATTGACTCTTTTAAGTTCAACATACCATGAAAAAAAAAATTTTTTTTTTGTCAATATATATCGGTTAACAATGTCAACATTGAAAGTTTTTTTTTAACTTCTAACATTGAAATTAATTAAATAGATGAAATTTTTGAATTATTAAATTTTATGGTGCATTTTAAATCATGATAATGATTTTTTTAAGACAATCTAAAAAACATTTTACAAAAGAAAATTTTAGATTATTACAGTGCAATTATAAATCAATGCACTACTGATTTATAAGTGCCAGGGTTGTTATGAGAAAAAAACATCATTTAATCATTTCTACTGGGAAAAAATGATTTAAAAAATGAGGATAGGTATTTAATAAACAGTTTTTTCTACTTTTGAACTCCCCAACATAATTTAAATACAATCACAATTTTTGTGTAGATAATACTAGTTTTCTCTCTGGATTTTAAACCCTGAATTATAACATTAATACTCACAGTGTTTTTAAAATACAATTGAATATATTGTTCTTAAATATTATATTTATTGTATTTGTAAAGGTAGAGAAACACACACAATACACTTTAAATTTTCTTTCATGTTCTCATTACAAAACTGAAAAATAAATTTGTTACCATTCTAGTGTAAATTTTCAAAGTTAGATCTAAAAAGGATTTATGCAATATATCCATATGAATCTTTTAGAATGGTGTATTTGAAACTTCTACTTATATTGATTAAAAAAAAAATCTTATAACAGATTTGGAAATAATTTTTCAAAAAATTTATTACCACTATTGTACTTATTTTCTGATTATTGTTTAATGAGATACACAGTTTTTAACAGTAAAATTTAATTTTTACTTTAAAAGTTATATTGATGATTAGGTAATAATCCTTTATTTTATGTATGTCGTAGTATCTGATTTACGTTTTAATAAAAAAGTCTAATTTCATGGAAATGGGATTAAAACAAAAAATAAATAAGCAATTTGATGGACATCAGAATTGTATATTGCACTTGTATAAAATTTAAAGTAATCAAGTAAATTAGTATTGTATTTAAAAAATGTAATGATGCTCAATAGAATTTTAAGCTACAAAAATTTACTTTAATTCCATCCTTTTTTACATTTATGTAAATAAACTAATAGAAAGCTGTTGAAACTCATTTTTAATCATAAGAAGCAGAGTCTTTTTTTAATTATATGACGAATCATATGTTTTTTTTTCTACGTAAATAAATATATATATATTATACCTTTTTTCTTTACTTTTTAGGAAGATGAACTAGAAGAATCGCCATATGCTACAGTAGTCAAAAAAGAAGAAACTGAGAATGAACCAGAATAAAATTTTACATACATATAAATTATGTGAAATGTCAAGTTAAAAATCAAAATTGTCTCGTGTTTAGTTTTTTCAAATATTTGATTTTTATGTATAACAGTCTAACAATATAATTTAACATTGAGAAAAAAATCAAAATGTTATTTATTTCAAACAATCATAGTATAAATACAAATTCATTCTTTTGCTGAACTTCTCAAGCCAATTTCCAAAATGATGTATTAATAACATTTCTGCAGAAATCAAAAACAATACTGCATATTTTTAGTTTCTAATTGTGCCTTAACGTCTAAATATTATATATATATCATACATGCAAGGTTAGTCATAAAGTTAAG
>BMAV01012819.1:306264-343941 GCA_019973955.1 Trichonephila inaurata madagascariensis
AATCAGATATATGTCAAGTTTTCTATTGAAGATTTTTATTTCATGTTTTATGAATAAATGAATGTGTGACTGTGCAAGTTGTATTTTAATAAAATACTTTATTTATCAAAGAGGAATTAGAAATATCACAAAAACCACACATTTGATCCTTTTAAGAATATAAATATTTTACACATTTTCAACATACATAGCAAAAATCCATCCATAATTCTAAAATATGAAATTTTTAAAAAAATTATTGGAAAATAGATTAGATCAGTCAACAGAGTTACAGTCAACATGCAAATTAATTTTTTTTTATATAATATAGATTATATTTGCAATTATACTTTGAAAATAACCACAGGTTTCTTATGTTGCTCAAAATATGCTTTTCTGCTTGCTTCTGTTTCTTTGATAAGAGAAGATATTTTTTCTCTTGGATCTCCATAAGCCAATCTAGGGCAACCACATGATGCTCGCAACTTCAAAGCCTAAATTAATTTTAAGTATAAACACACACAGTTATCATAGAAATCAGATTCATAAATTATAATTTTTTTTTTACCCTGTTAGATATCAATACAGTTCCCTTAAGTATTTTTTTAAAAAAATCATTTATATCCATTAATAAAATACAATGGACACTGAATGTAATTAGTAAATCAAAAATAATCTACATTTAGCAAGGGAAACACATAAAATGATTAATTCAGTACTGAATACCTTTTTATTTGCTGTTCAAAAAAACTTTGAATTTCAATGAATAAAATAAATATATATAGTAAATTTACCTTAACTGTCAGAAAATATTTACTATTAAGATTAAAGATAAACTTTCCTTAGGAATTATTATTTTAAAATATATTGAAAAAGAAAGTAAATTAATAATTTCTTTGAAAAAAATATAATTATGATATTAAGAGATTTTCTTGTTTACTTATAAATTCCAAGTATTCTTTAACATTATTAACTTATATAAAAATGTAACTGATGTAATACATAAATATTCATTGGTAATTTTTAATTCATTCAAAAAGGGAACAAGATTAAACAAAAAACATATATGAAGGATAATGGTGTCAATCATCAATATTTTATTGATAAATATTTGAAAAATAAATAAGGATAAAAAATAATTGCCATAAAACATTTCTTCCAACTTGGTTGTATTCAATAAACATTAAAAAAATACACCATCGTAAACAAATATTTTTAAAGTTCATTTCTTTTATATTAAAGAATTAAAATAATTAGTCGAATTCATATTTTTTAAGGGTATACACATTTTTAAGCATAGAAAGTCAAAATAATGCATGCATATTATATTTATACATAAAATAAAAAAATATGCTCAACTTGCAAGTTAAAGTAATTAATTTTCATATTAATATTTAATTTTAGTATTATATAATTATGTCTAAAAACTAGACATGTATTCAAAATGTTATATTACCTTTGGTATTAATATATTTCATTTCAAAGTGATATCATTTACTATATGATATTGAAGACAATCAATATAATTTTTAATCAATCATATGGCAAAGACGATCTACACAGAAACTTCACTCTCTTAGTTTCTTGAATCATACAGTCTTGAATTTAATATACAGCAGCACCCATTATGCTCCACAATGATCTTAGCAGAAATTAGCTTCGAAACTACAATCTGTTAACATTTATCAAATTGCTACAGTAGAAAAAGTTAATTTATTTAAAAGAGTTTACAGTGAATAAAGTAATTTAAATATTTTAACTATAATAAAATAAAATTAAAAAGTGAATGTATAAGTATGAAAAAAAATCAAGTTTATATTTAAACATCTAAAGAAGTAAAAAATAATATGAGATATAAATTACTTACATCATCCATAACATTGTTTAAATATTCTGAACGTGACTCATGGCTCGGATGTGTAGACAAGAATTCAACTTCAGGTTCACTTCCAAATTTCTTCGACAGATAAGCCATTTTGCTCCAAAATGCACTACTTTCTCGCACATCAAAACATGCCTAACATAAACATATGTAGTATTCTTAATTAACAAAATGAAACTTGGAAGAATTTTTAATATGAACAAGATCAAAAAACTTATTGAAAATATATGATTTAAAAATATTTATCAGTTTTAATTGTATTTCTACTAACTAATCTTTAGATTTAAATTACTTTAGTAATTTGTTTTTTTAAATAATTGTTAAAATATACATTTTGTAGAAGTGAGGTATTTTGTTTAATTTTTTTACATTTTGCTAAAAGATAAAATCTGAAAAAAAATTACCACAACCATTTAAACCTGGGAAGTAAAGATTAAATGAAGAATTATTTTTAAAGTATCCATACTAAGTATTAATATGTGAAAATATTTTGAAGTTATCTAAAAAGAACATATATTGATAATTCAATAGAGATAGACTGATTTTCATTAACAATTTAATCAAGGTCATATCAATATCTGTTATGATTTCAGGATTCTTAAATTTTATGAATGTTTTAATGAGCTCAATTCATGTGACATCATAGTCACATGATAGTGAAAGCCACATGATTCTAGCCAATCAATTTAAAAACTCATGCAACATCATAGACACACGATAAAAACTATGTAGTGTTTCCAGGTAATCAGTTCACGCGCTCCGGTGTTGCCAAGTTTTGCTCTTTGCAGAAACTTTCTCTTAAAAAGTACATATGTATACAAAATGCATTTTATTTAAAAGTATAAACATAAAATATGATTTTTTTTAAATTAAAAAAAATCTTTTTGAAGAAATTTTTTATTTCTAACATTTAAACATCTTTACCCAAATATGAAATTTGATCTGAGTTTTACAAATAGAACAAGTACAATTAGTTTAATGTTTGTTTTGAATTCAATGGAAAACACGTGTTTGTTTTTATCATGTGACTTCATGAATTGAGCCCATTGCATTGTAGTAAGAAATAGTTCAGTAAAAAGAATTTTTAGCCTGCAGCTTAGTTTTAAGGATAATACAGTTCTAGATTTTCCTCAACATTGCAGATCAAAATATTTGTGAGGTTTTCTTCCCTCCTTTAATAATTTAATTTGAAGAAAGAAGACTGAATACACTGACATCCTGCTGATATTGTTCACGAAATAAAATAGGGAAGAATGTAAATAATTTGTGATTAATCCAACAAACTCAATTACCATTCGCAAAGAAAAAAAGGAGTGATGTGCATCAGTGCCAGTTAATCCATTGGGTGCTTGGGGTGGAAACCCAGAGAGGTCCAGAAGGCCCCAGATAAGCTGGACTTGACCAGATTTTCTGATTATAAATTTTGATCCTCCAGTGCCCGAAATGAACTTAAATCAGCACTGATGTGCATGAAAATTTTAATTCACAAAGGTTGAAATAGGCAGTTTCAATATTTAGTTCAGTTGCCCTGAACAAGAACTAATTAATGTCACATGCATTATTTTGAAACTACATGAAAAAAATATATTATTAAAAGTATGTTTTCATTAATATTCAAGAATGAATCAAAGTCATTCATAGGTGACAATATTACTCGAACCTCACTCAGACACACTCTCATAACAATGTTTTTCTTTTTTTAATGGTTAAGTAATTGCTCTACAATTATAATAATTTTCATTAAAAAATTCTCTAATAACTTTTGTTATAAAGATCATTTCTAATTAACACAATAATCTAAAGTTATACAATGAAACAATAGATTTTTTTAACTTTTTAAATTACTATCGAATGATAAAGATATACCTAAAAGGGTGGCTAGAACTGAATTTTCCACAGAGGACTTGAAGGTCAACTTATATATAAAATAGTTATATACAACTATTAAAATATTTACAAATTAAACTTGTACATAACTGTATTATTATAATCAAACTCTAGCCATTAAAAGAGATAGATTGTTTAGTAGATTACACTTGATATTCCATGAGACTTTTAAATGAACTCTTTGCACTACATAAAATAGAAAATTTTCATATTCTTCTGTCTTACAAGAGATGTATATATTTCACACAGGGCTTTGAAGATTTTAAGAATAGTTTTACAACTACATGCATAGTACTTTTAAAATACCTTCAAACAAATTGAATATTTAATAATTTATAGTCAAACAGAATATTTATTATGAATTTTACACAAAATCAAATCTCAGCAATTATAAAATTGAAGAGAAATAAAGATAAATACCAATATCTAAATTGACCATGCCTGAAATTCTTAAGTAAAAGAAAGAAGTAATAGCTTTTTAAATTCTCTCTCTCTAATAATCTAAAATTTTGAATTAAAATTATATTCACAATAATAATATATAGATAATTCATTTTTTTTTTAAATTTCTTACTTTTGCAGCTAATTGCAAACCAACATGATCAGCTTCTGTTTCTATTGTTCTGTTGTAGGGAAGTTGCAAGAAAAGCTAATAAATCAAACAGAAAAACATCAATACTTGCAATTAAATCATTATTCACATAAATAAAATAAGTTTCTTAAGAAGACTTAAAACAATTTATAGGGGTAAAAAGTACTTTTTGAAATTCAAATTACTATTCCAGAATAACAGGGTAAATGCTTTATAGCTAAAATCATATTTAATCACAGAAGAGGAAATAAAAAAAAATCAACATAAAATTACAATATTATGTACTTACTGCAATAGATTTATTGAACATCCAGTGTGACAACACCGAAATAGTATCTGATGGAATTACAGCCCAAATAACAGCAATTATTGCAAGAGAACATAAATCCAACAAATGAGTAAAGCTAAGGTTTTCCATCTATTTGAAAGAAATAAAAATACAACTGTTTCTAATTTAATTATATAAAACATAATTTTTTAATTGAAAATAATGCAAGATTTTTTAAAATATTAAGTTCAGATTCAAATTTTTATAAATGTTACATATGTATATCCTATTTATCACAAATATATCCACTTACATATCAATTTTAAAATTATATATACTCAGAGAGGAATACAAATCACAAAATAAAAAAAATGCTGTACATTCATTTTTTAATAATTAGGATTTACTGGTGAAAAAGTAATTAACACATATAATTTCTTTCTTCTCTTAACTTAATAATAAAAATCGATAAAAAAATCAAATATGCATAATCATCAGATTTAATTTAATCCAACTTTGTAATATAACAATTATTTTTATATTGATACATTGCATTACATTATTCCATCAACATAAATATATTTTCACTCTCTAAGAATATAAATTAATGAAAATTGCTTAAAAATCAGGAATTAACATAAAATTGCTGTTTCCCCAATATTATAATGGAATAGTTTTGATTAAATTTTTACTTTACTTGATTAACATTGTGTTCCATTGTATACTGTTGTCAAGATTCACAATTCATAACCATGGTCCCATAACCAAAGATGTCACATTAATTGGTAATCCAATCTCAAACTCATACCATGCAGAAATGCTTGACTTGAAGCATTTATTTACTTTTTAATTGCCTCTTAAGTAAACAGTGTAAGTTTTAAATTTCAATGAAAACTTAAATTTAAAGTAAATATGCAAGTTTCAATTTATTATAATTAAAAATCCTTTTAGAAATTTAAGATATTGATCATTATATATATACAAATTGTGATTCCTAATTTCAAGTTAAATACTAATGAATTACAATTTTAGTTGAAACAAATATAAAAGGGTTTTAATTAAACAGTGTAAAATAAACTACTTTAAACAGAATGTATATATAGTTTGATTTATCCATTTACATACAGTAAGCAGGTTATGAAAAAAAAATTCATCTTTCAAATATTTAGGAGAGAGAGAATCCAGAAAAAATCGAATTTATCAAAAAATATTAGAAATTATACAAAGACAAAGAAACTAGCTTCATTATTCCTTTTGCATTGAAAAATCTAAGTCATTATTTAGCAATATGGTTATTTAAAAATTATAAAAAGTACTGAGACAAATTTCATCAGTAGTTTCATTTTGCTTCCAGGAATTTTTATAAATAGCTGATTTAATACCCTAGAAACATAATAATGTACCGTATTTTCCTTTAAATAATTCGCAAAGCTTTTTTTTCAAGTAAAAAATAAAAAACGTTGCATAATCTGCAGCGCCGTATAATACACAGCAATTTTTATGGTGAATAATCCAAAATATATACTGCCAATAATGTAGCATCATATAAAATTTTAAAAAAAGAAAGACAATAAAGTAATAAAGTGTACGGAAAAAATTTTTTTTGTAAAATTCTTTTCTCCATCGGTCATTTATTGTTCCCATAATTTCTGAACTTTCCATTTAAATGTCTGTTAATTCTGACGTCTAAAGGCTGTAATTTCTTTGTCAGTTCTGCATCTATTAGTTGCAGATTCGGACTTCAGGGCATTTTTAACATTCTTGTTAAGATGTGCTTCATCGAGTCCATAATTCAAAAGCTTTGGGTAGCATTTTTCAAAATTAGCCTTGTTTTTTTTCTCCACAATTGAATATTTGATTCGTCAACCATAAACAACCTTGCAGAGAGTTTCCTGATTTTCTACTTCAGTAGCCTTCTCTATAGCCTTTAGTTCAAAATCAGCAGTTTGTAATTTACATGCTTTCACTTCAATATTTGAACTTGAACACTTTCAGGATGAAACAGTTCAGGTCAATACAGAATGCAAAATGATGCTAGCAACTAGCAACTGTAATATCCTGCTGAGGAACAGAATTCGTTCTTGAACGTAATAAGACAAAACTTATTGTAGCTGAAATACGTCAGCCGAGTCGCAAAAGCTTTTAGTGACATCTATTATTTATTTTATAAAACGTAAATGGTATTTTTTTCAAAAGTTTAATGTAAGCTTTTCTGATGAAGAATGTTTTTTATCACATTATTAGTGGTGGCGTATAATATGCACAATGAAATTTTAAACTTTTTAAACACATAATCTGCAGATTATATACAGGAAAATATGGTAGTGTCTTTCTATATTTTTCAGTTTCAATAATTTGATCATATATAACAAGGTTTAATATAATTTTTACTGCTAACATAGTCAAAACTTATAGCACAAAAAATGATAATGAATAATGCATGTGGATGTTTTATCAAAAATCATGTTATTAAATGCTTTGTGATAGTTAAAAATTTAAAATTTAATTTAATTTTTAACATTTTTTCAACATGTTTTCATTATTATACCTATAATCAATATTATCACTGAAAAAAATTTAAAATCAAAAATTGACAAAATAAAAAAGTTGCAAGCTGAGAATTTTTTTCAAAAATCTGTGAATATTTTTATTTATACAATGAAACTTATGAATGAATATTACTTACTCCATGATTAAGAATACAATGGGCAATTTCATGAGATAAAATTATACCCAATTGATCATCATTGCTGCATAAATTTAGCATCCCAGCATAAACAAAAACATGACCTATCTAATACAAAATATATTTAATTCATTTTACATAAGAGCATTATATATGAAATGAAATTGCAAAACTTACATTCATTCTATAATTTAAAAAAATGTATATTTAATATGTCATTTATATATATATAAATCATATATAGAGAGAGATCTATAACATAAAATATATAATACAATATATAGATATAATATATAGAGCAAATTTTACCATTATAAAGTGACAACAATAAAAATAAAACATTTAAGGAAAAATATTTTCCCCATTATTGTATATTAAACACATGTTTTTGATAGTAAAATCAGTAAGAATTCAATAAAAATTTTAAGTATAAGTAGAAATAATAAAAAATATTATTTTACAAGGGGTTTTCAAATGAAAAGTTACGAAATGACATTGTGGGTATAAATGAAGATTCTATTCAAAGTATACACCATAGGTCTGAGCACAACAATCCCATTGATTGACAAGTCAAAGGATTCCTTGTTCCCAAAATTCCTGTGGCTGAGACGAGACCCAATCCTTCACAGCGTCCTTGAGTTCGTTGTCTAAGTTGAAAAAATTCCTTTTCAGATATTTTTTCAGGAGACCAAACACATGGAAATTTCAGGGTAACTTGTTCAGGCTGTAAATTGGATGGTCAAGCTGCTACCACTTGAACTTGTCCAGGTTCTGCATGAGTGACCCTGGAGACATCTGGATGTGCATTATCATGGAGCAGAGCCACGCCCTCTCTCCAGTCTTTAGTTCATGATGAATCTGCGTAGACTTTGGAGTGCCTCACAGTACACATCAGAGTTAATGATTCTTCTGTGCTCAAAAAATTTGACTAGTAGTAGACCTTGGGCATTGAAAAGATGGTGAGCAAAACCCTGCCTGTTGATGCTAGGGGTTTGAACTTTTTAGAGGGAGGTGATGACACATGCTTCCACTCTATGCTGTCCTCCTTTGTCTTTTGCTTGTAATGATGGCACCAGCTATCATTATTTGTGACGATCGATTCTTCTCGATCTGTGAAGTCTTCATGATACCGAAACAGAAGTTGAAGACCCCATACACAGTTCCTTTAGCTGTTCAGTGAGCTGCTACGGAACTCACTGCACACACACCTTCCGATAACACAACCTGTTGTGAACAATTTTTCACACTGTTCCAACACTAACACACATCTACCTTCACCACCAACATTCGCAGTGTGACACACCAATCACTTCTCACTAGGTCATCCCCTTTGTCAATGAGATTGAAAGTGATAACTGTGTTTGCCTGGCCTAGTATTGGGTCATCAGCCAAACTTTCATAGCCTGAATGAAAATGGCACTCTATTTTCTAACAGACTTGTTGGACACACAGTCTTCCCGTATACAATCAACATTTAGGGATGAATAGTGGCTGGTTTAACATCTTCTGCAGTCAGAAATCAGATAATGCCTCGCTGCTTTTCAATCATTGAATTTTACCATGTGAATGCAAGCACACATGCACTGCTGCGTCAATTGGATGGCATTCTTTATAAGTGCCTCTGCTTTCTCCTACAGATGCAAGCCCCCACATATGCTCCAACCCACACTGGAAACTTCATATGAATCCTTAGAAGTCCTATAGTGACATAGGCCAATATGTTAATGGTTACATTGTTAAGACGCTTTGTACTTTTTCATTTGAACACCCCTTATACATCACAATGCAAAAGTGCTCCCCAATAGAAATCATACAATTTCTCTTCAAAAAGAATAATAAAAGTATACACACATTAATAATTCTGTTTCAACATAGATTTCACTATTTGATCTCAGGGAGAGAATAACCTTACCTTACCTTAAGAAATTTCAGTTAAAATAAATTTTACGTACAATTCCTTCCTATAAAATTCAGAAGCAATTTAAATACTCCATTTGTAAATTAAAGTACTTCTACAATCTTTAAAACTGACTAAAAACTGAATTAATGAACTTAAAAAAATACTATTATTGAATATATCCTAACTTACAGGTATGACAAAAGCGTTTTCAGCAGGTGTATTAATCACAGTAATTTTAAATTTTTTGCCTTCAAGTTCTTTTATATCAGCATTGGCAGCCAGAATGCGGTTAACTACATTTTCAACCCTTTTTGTAGCAGGATGATTAGCAGGTAGTACTTGTCCACCTAAATTTTCCATAAGCTAATAGATTTAAAAAAAATAAAAAAAAAAAACGGCATAAATTACAATATAAAATATTTTAATAATACTGCATCAATTAATTATTTATGCAATATAAGCAAATGTGCAGGAAATTTAGCTTATTTAAATTATAAGTGTACTATCATTCGAATTTAGCTACAACTTTATGATAACAATAAGACATTAAAATATATTAATTAACTACATGTTAAACTTACCTGATCCATTTCAAGCTCTAATATTTTCGTAATTTGATTTGAATTAAAAGCCATAAATCGCCGTCTATCGGTAATAGGGGTATATTCCAAATGACTAATATAATAACCCAGAGATAAACAAAAAATCAAAGACATGATAACTGAAAAAAGAAATACCAATTTGTAATTTATATAATTCTCATTTTAAATGTATTGTAGTATTTGCAGTATACTCAAGTATTTGTTTCAGCATTTTAAAATTCATGTACATATTTTAAAATGTTGAAACAAATACTTGAGTTTTTGAAAACATCTCTAAAAAATTAACATAAAAAATATCAAGTGAGTGAGTGAGTGAATTAATATTAACGTTGCACTGTTCAGCTACACAAGGGCTTTTGGCGATGGACCACGTAATTTTGAACCATGGTCAAGTGACGCGGATGACACCAGAGCTGGCACCTCCCTCTCCTAACTACCACACCAACGGGAGGGTGTTTCAGCTCTCGACAGATTTAGCGTGCATCACTGCCCTATACGGCGGGTCTTTAGTGGTACTGGGCTAGAACTCGTGACAAAGCCAACCACGATCCGATACCTATACCACTCGGCTAATGTGGCCAAATAAAAAAAATATCAAGCTTGATATTATTCTTATATACAGTGGTGGAAAAAAAGTCCTAAACACATTTATTATTTTGTTTAATTTTTGTGTATGACATAATTTTTCATTATAAAATTATCATACTCTATCTTAACTATTTTTATTGATTCTAGTGTACTTTTTATGCTGATTTGAAATCTGTTATTAGATTTTCAAAATGAAAAAAATATTTTTAGTAGTGCAGATGCCTGAACACAAGAATGTGTAATTTGTACAGAATAACGCAATTTAGAAAAACACATTATATGAGTAGAATAACACAAAACCTTATAAGTATAATACATTTAAAATGCCTTTTGAAAATTACAGATTGTTACATGTTTGAACATCAATATTTTATGGGCCAGCCGTTTGCTTTAATAACTGCTTTACATCGTTTTAGCATGGAATACACTAGTTTCCCAAGAAGTACTTTTATGTGACCACATGGCAGAAAAAAAATATCAAAATTTCAATTAACTGAAGTTTTTTTTTAAGGTTTTTTCTTTGAAATATCATAACCAATTTTATGAAGTAGATTCTTTATAGAATTATTAGCAAAAAGCTGCCCTGGTCCGCTCATTCTATTCACTGTATTGTCTTTGAACCATTTCTGGACTACATTTGCACAGTGACATGGAGTATTATTGTCCAGAAAAATTCATGATGAATCTCCAAAAAGGTTTCCCACTGTTGTTAGCAATTCATTTTGTATTATTTTGCTGTATTACTTGGTTTTCCCTGTTCTCATGATGTAAAGTCTTCCAACAACATGAGAAGACATCAAGCTCCTTATCATCACTTTCATTGTATGCTTTATTTTACGCTTTAGACACTTAGGGCTGAATTCTTAACAAGTGTGTTGTCTTACATAGGCACTACTTTTGTTACCTGAAATGCAAAACTGAGTTACATCGCCAAATATACCTTTTTTAAGTTTCCAATGGTTCACAATGATTGATTCTATGCCCATGCCAATCAGTCAGTAATGGTTTGGGGGAAGCTTTGAAGCCTTGAAATTCAATTTCCAGCAGTCTTCCTCTCACAATTCATGGGCAAACATTCATATCCGATGTTAAAATCTACTATTTAAAAATTTGTGGTGAATTAAGCCCTTTATTTAAAATGAAATTGTGCACACGTAAAGTTGTTTTTCTCGAATCAACCAGATTGCTTCCTGTTTGCAATAGAATTTGTTTCAGAATACTTTTTCAACATTTTTACAGCGGAAGAAAGACCACAAGATACTTTAGTAGCAATTTGGAGCATAGAATAACCTTCTTCCTTCAAAAGTATTATTTTCTGTCTATCATTATAATGCAGAAAGGAAAATTTACCCATAATTCTAATATTATCAATCCACGCACTTCAAATTGCAACAGATAACTAATTTCTATACACTAAAATATTCTGCATATTCTGTTTTCAATCGCTTATCATCTCTAAATGGATGCAATAATGGAGAATTTTATTGGTTGAAAAAATCCACCACTTATTATTACTTGCCTTGCCCATGTTTTTCTTTTTCAAATTATTGATAAAACTATTTACTTTACATAAATTCTACAAACAGGTCTGAAATCAGCAAGAAAAAATACATCAGAATCAATAATAGTTAAGAGATGGAATGATAATTTCTATGAAACCAGTTCTACTGGGGAGAATCTGTAACCCCAACAGAGTGCGTCCCCAGGTAGTAGATAGGGTAATACATTCATTGGTTTTTCCAAAGGGTGGTAGGAGGGAAATAAAATACTTTCCATAAACCAACACAGGCAGAAGTCCAACCTCTCAAAACTCTGGAAACCTCACCTTCCATGAATTGTGCAATACTGACTAGTTTTACTGCTATCATGTCACAGCTTAGAAGTGATCCAAAGCTTCTTTTTCATCCATCTGCACATGCCAACAAGAACAATATAGTATGATAATTTCATAACAAAAAAATTAAGTCAAACAAGAAAACTAGGTGTATTCATGACTTTTTGCCACAATTGTATATTTTTATTTTTCAGATTAGCAAATTTATTCATCCTTATCGTCATTTAATGTTATATATAGTAATATATACAAAATAACTCAAGACAACTTTACAAGTTTTATTAAAACAGTTATTTACTATGCATTTTTTTTTTCTAAAATATACTTAATATATAAAATTAAAAATTCACTCAGGAGCCATTACATATTTAATGTAATTTTAGTGTAGTGCAAGATATATCAAAACCAGAAAAAGGTTGAACCATTTTTTCAGTATTCATTTAAAACATCTACAAATACATAATATTGGTAAAAATATCTAATCCAATAAATTTACTTTATTACATTTAAACAATAAATCTAAATTGTTACCCTTAATACTGGTCAAAATAAAAATATGCATTTAACAGGTAAAAACCCTTTATTTTCTTTTTAACAAAATTTTTTGAAGCTGTTTATACAATTTTAAAAACTGTTTGGTGATTATGCATTGAAATTTAGATTAAAAATGTAACTTTGAAATTGTATACATTTCTGCATACAATTTCTATACTTAAAAATCAGCTTTTGAACAACATTTTATTTACATTAAAATACGGCATATAACATGCACCTCCAAATAATGCACCCTCCGTTTTTTTTATGAAGGAACCTGATATGTAAGTGTACAATGGTCTTATGTTTTTAAAGTAATTTATTCGAAGTATTATTCCAAGCTTTAGAAAAAATTAGTATACTCCTAAACTACAATAATTTAAGTTCATAAGCAATGTCTTCATTTCTTTTAAATAAAAAATAAAATAATAAAAAATCAAAATGTAAAATCATATAAACAGTATTTTGATATACATATAGAAGTCTTGATTTTTTTCTATGCTCATTTTTTTTATTTTTAAAGTTCTCATTTTTATATTCGGCATACAACGCGCACCCGTAAATTTTTATCCTTTTTTTTGCATTAAAAGTGCTTGTTATATGCCTGATTTTACAGTACATTCAAATGACACAAAGAAAAAAATATTTTTAAAAAAAATATCTTGTTTTTTAAAAGAAATAGTTAAAATTGATTCTTAGCTTTTGATTATCATACATACTAAGTAATTTAAACAAAAATTTTAAAAATAAGAAACATCAACTAACTTCCAATTTTTCTTCTGTTAGCTTTAAGTTCATTTATTAAGTATGTTTTCTTGTCTTTAGGTAAACTCCTCCACCATCCTCTTATGCTTCTACAATAATAAAGAAAAAATATTTAAAAAATTCTTAATATAAAATTAGAATATATCTTTTTTTTCTTTTTCAAAAAAAAAATCTATCTAACATTACTAAATGTTAAAATTCATACTTGACAAATAAACTTCTTTAAAAAAAAAGTTTAATATAGTATATCTGGCAAATTTTAGTTGAAAAAAAAAGAGGAATGCAAGTCATACAGCAGAGAATTCAAACTCGTGGCCCACATCGAGCATTTTTGCGGCCTGATTAATACATTGGAATACAATAATATATAATCAAATATCGAAATTTCTCCTGAAATAGGAAAGAGAGTAGCAGAGATGTCAAGTGTCAGGATGTATGTATTAAATTTTTCTTGTTTTTTTTATATATGTTTATTATAATGTATTATACGAAATAAACCTAGGTTTCTATGAATTTTGATTTTCTTTGAAGCCCACCTTAAGTTAAACTTTGCTTATATGGTGCCAGTCAGTCTTTGAGTTTGACACCCTGATATATACAGTCTCTCAAAAGTATTCATACACACTTAAAAAAGTTGTAAAATTATTACTTTTGCCTACAATTAAAATTCAAATATACAGCCCTAGTTTTGTTTTATATATTCTCCACAAGATTTTAAATAAGATTTATTTATTTTTAAAAGAATTAAAATGAAGGAATGTGGAAGAAAAACATATCACAAAAGCAATCATACACCAAAGCATTTTTGGATGAATAAAAAAGTATGGCACTCACATATTATTGCAACACTCACCAACATTCAAAGTAACTTGCCAAATCGGCAACCTCAATTTCACATGTGTTGCATGTGCTTAATTAGCAATCATGTGCTTCATTTCAAAAATGTCGCCAATAGGTTGCGATAATACACAAGTACCAAAAATATCATCCGTTACTTCTTTTCATTTTTACATTTTGGCTACATACAAACTATCATTTGCTTAAATATTTTCTCTTGTTTTCCTTAAAATATTCTATTGTTTAATCTAAAAATTGTATTATCTAAAAATTACATGTAGTAGTAAAGAGACAACAAAAAGTGTTTAAAAAGTGATTATTTTTCCCTTCAATCAAGATAAATTGGTTAGAAACATTATAAAATCAGAAAAATGCTCCTTTTGAAACAGTGTAAGGTATGATAAAGCAATTTGAAGAAAATAGTATAAAAAATAAGCCACGAAAAAGATATCCAAAGCAGTTAACTCAACACGATCAGATATTATTTGTTAGAAAATTAATCAAAAATTCACATTCAAGTGCTACAAAAGTTTCAACAGAATTAGCTGAAAGACTTTTTACTTCAGTTTTTTCTGAAACTGTTGAAAGAGTACTTAACTCAGCCAGATTATACAAATGTTGAGCTTGAAGAAAATTTTTCAAAAAACAGAAATCTTCAACTTTTTTGTTAAATCCATGATAAACAAGTCTAAAATGTATGCAGAGAAAATTCAATATTTTTGGCTCTAATGAGTATATAATAGCATGGGAAAGAAAAAATATGTCACTTAATCCCCAAAATTTAATTGAAACAGTAAAACTTGGAGGTGGATGTCTTCTTGTGTGATGGTGTATCTCATCTTCAGGATTAGGTAATTTAGTATTTACTGGTGATATTGTGAATCTTGAACTTTATTTAAATATTTCAAAGAACAATTTGAAATTATCTGCCTAAAATTTTGGTATTGGAGACGACTTCATTTTTTATCAAGATATTGACCCCCAACACACCTTCAATGTACGCTTTTGGTGTGTCTGTAACTGTTCCCAAGTTCTCAAAACACCACCTCGATTACCTGATTGATTTAAACCCAATGGAACATATTTAGAGAAAACTTGAAGTTAGAGAATAAAGACATGACATAAAAACAAAATGTGAACTAAAATCAGTAATCATAGAAGAATGGGGGACATGAATGCAGAAGTTACAAAAAAATATACTTGCATACTATCGTAACATTGCCAATGTTCAAGATAATGTACCAAGTAGGCAACTTCGATTTCAGATGTGTCATACATGATGAATTGGCATCCATGTGCTTTGTTTCATACAATGTCACCAATACGGTTGTGATAATACGCAAGTACCAAAAAGAACTAGTGAAATATCTAAGGAGACATTTAAAAGCTGTTGTGAACAATAAAGGATATCCTATAAAATACTAAATTAAGAAAAAGTACAGTAGTTAAACTATGTTGAGTTTCTTAAATGTAGGAAGATTTTTGTGACAATTTTTTAGTAGTTTTTTATTAATTTTTCAAAATAGAAGTGGTACTTGCATATTAGTGTCACCACAGCAGAATTGGTGCCACGTGAATCGCACCATATCAAAGCAAGAAAAAGATTCTAATGAGTTTTATATGAAAAAATAAACAATCACACAAGTACTATAAGAGTTATACTATGTTTTAAAATTTGATTATGTTATTCCATTAACAAGGAGTAGATATAAAAAAATTTACATTTCCTATATATTAATTTTTATTAGCCGATAATGTTAAATTTTTTGGAAAATAGTAAGTGTACAAATACTTTCGAGAGCTGCTGTATATAATTTTGTACGTTCATTTTGTGCTCCATCACTGCAAATGTTTCCTTAGAGACAATTACACCCCAGTAACCAGAAATTATATTCAAAAATCTTTAAAAAAAATCTTCTATTAAGATAGTAATGCAAATTCTGCATAATTTTAGGAATGACACATATATCCGTAGAATAAATTTTTTAATTATATTGAAATTAATTTAATTTTGAAATACTTTAAGCAAACAATCAAATAATGTAAATTAATACATCCATTTGGCTAAAGCGTAGATCAGGGGGCCCTTTGGATTTGGCTATTTTTATCTAGATATCATGGTGAGATAACGAATTCATTAGGGCAGACTGTATAATTTGGTAATCATTGATTTTTGATAAGTGGTCTTAAGCAGATAAGGTCACATGCTCTTTTTAATCAATTGCTATTGGTTCTTTAAAAAATGAGCGGATATTTTTAAAAAGCAGATGATTTTCAAATTAACAATTCCATCGTTTATTTTTTATTTTCATTTAGAAAAGATTTATTAAAATTTTTCTGTGCAATTTTTAACTATTTGATTTTCATCTTGTTTGTTAGTTCCTTTGACTTATCCCAACAATTATGTCTGTAAGGTATGATTTGTGATTTTTTTTTTTTACGATCTGGAATAAAAGGGGAAATTGTCTGTAATGCAGTGGTGCATGGAAAATGGATTGATTGCTACAAATGCTGAATGTTCGGCTTGCAAGAAAACTATGCAGATGATTAAAAAGGATTCAAGCGATGGATATATTTGGGAATACCAAAAGAAATTTAAATGAACAAATGCACATCGTATAAAAAGATCTGTAAGGAAGAGTAACAGGTTCAAAGAAAGTAAACTGAGTATGCTTGAGATTCTTATGTTGACAAAAATGTGGGTATAAAAGTCGAACCATGACTTCATTTCTTTCTAACTTAATGTTTCACAAAGAGAACGATCATGGATAGGATCAGTTTTTAGAGGTATGTATGGAAATTGTGAAAAAAATTTACACTCCTTTAGAACTTTCCAGAGGGCAGGTAAGCCTTTCTCTTGATATTCTAATTTACGATTTCCTTTTCACTTAAAAAAAGTACAATTTTTATTTTCATGCACTAGAGATAGCTTTATAAATAATTTTTTATTTAATATTTTTTTCTTTATTTTTATTGCAAAATTACAATTTGAATTTGTAAATTCTCAGAGCACCTATCACTAAATTATGTCGCTTGGCTATCGATTTCGGTCGCCAAAAAATTAACATCGCCAAGGGTCCTGTGTTCTACACTTTAACCAAACATTTAATCAATCAAATTATATTTTGTAGGATTAAAATATTGTTTAAGGTATTACATGAACTTTATTAGCATGAAAAATCTTTCATATTCGTTCACACAAATACTTAAAAGTATTTATATTACCTTCCAGTAATTACAGCTGCCACCTTTAAAACAGGACGAAGCACAACCCATACAACTGGAGGTATATGCCTAGGTGGGGACGTTCTGAATAAATATTGCACATTTACTCTGCAATTTACAACTTTCAAGTAAGAAATGGTGGAAGGAGGAAAAGAACGTGAAGAAAATCCTTTGCACAGCAAAAATGTCGGCGGTCTTGAAAAGTTAAGACACCGAAATGTTAAGAGAGTTGGATTTTTAGAGGATGAAAAATTTGCAAACTTGCTCATATTCAGAGTGTTCCTCAATCTAAAACATTGGAAGTACTTCGGAAAAAACATCTTTGTTGACAAGGTGAAAGGTCAATGTAAATTAACCTCTTATATCAAATTAATTACAATGTAAATCAAAATAAAGTACTTTGATGTTTGAAGTGTAGAACAATTTCAATATCTGATGCACTCATATTCTTTTCGAGCTATACAATGGGTATATTTTGATAAGGAAAGAAAGTAAAGTAAGTACGCAACACAAGAGAGATTTGTTTGTAACTAGTTAACGTTAAAATCACAAATAGTTAATATCAATTACAGCTATTGATTTGACTTGAATAGAATTTAAGTTACCCCTTAAACCGATACTCGATAAGAATTTTTAAACTGACGACAGCGATCAAATATTTTGTTGCCAAACAAAGAAAAGAAGCATTTAGTTTCGATTTGAATAATTTTATTTATTGCATAAAGTACACTTTTATTAAAAAAGGAACATAATAAGCAAATTAATTCTATATTATCATAGCTTTTAATGTCAGAATACGTTTTTATGCTATTTAGTTTTGTTGCAATATTTAATAAACTTGCACATTTTAAAAGTGTGAAAAGTTTGTGAGGATGGCAGCAATGTTAATCGAAAATTAAATTGTAGATGTTTCTGCTGTTTTTGTTTACGCTGGAAATACTGCGTAATTTAAGAAAACTTTGAGAAATAGATCATAACCAGAAGATACATTAATATTTACGATATCACAATTATATCCGAGTTGAGTTTCGTTTTATTGTATATTATTTAGGAAAAAAGTTGATTTCCTAGATAACTAAGGTGTATTGATAGCCCTTACACTCTTGAACTAAACATGGGTGCTACAAGTTCTAATAAACGGGATAGGGCCTATTCATCTGATAATGAAGGCCCTCCTGCATCATGCAAAGAAGGAAAAGTGTTCGAATTTAGCGCTGGTGCTCGTAAGGAGAAATTTTCGTGCCAAAGGTCTCTAGATGATTACGATGATTTATCTAGTTTATCAATGGATAAATCTGACGAAATAAAACTTTCAGAAACTGCTAATACTTATGAAAAATGTCTCCCGACGGTATTCAAATGGAATGGAGGCGGTAAGGATGTACTTATCAGTGGATCTTTTTCTGATTGGAAACCTATTCCAATGGTTCAAAGTCATGGGGACTTTGCTCTCATTCTTGAAATTCCTGAAGGTGATCATCAATATAAATTCAAAGTTGATGGTCAGTGGCAACATAATCCAAATGAACCAACAGTTGATAATGAAATGGGCACAAAAAATAATTTAATTTCTGTGAAGAAATCTGATTTTTTGGTATTTGAAGCTTTGGCTGCAGATAGTATTGGATCAACCTATACAGGATCACCTCCAGGATCCTATAATCAAGAGGTACCTCAACATAAACCGAATGAGAAAACCGTTGGTCCTCCTGTACTACCTCCGCATTTATTGCAAGTCATATTAAACAAGGATATATCGATATCTTGTGAACCAAATCTTTTGCCTGAGCCCAATCATGTAATGCTCAATCATTTGTATGCTCTGTCAATTAAAGATGGAGTTGTTGTCTTAAGTGCTACTCATCGATATAAAAAGAAATATGTCACTACACTTCTATATAAACCAATCTGAATTTTAAATTTATATTCACTGTTCCATACAGTTTAGTTACATTTACTCTTTACTTATTTAAAAATTATATTATCATATTTGAGATCTGAAGCCATATAATATCCTAACATGTATAAAAAGGATATTGTATTGTAGTGATATATATATTTAAATTGATGTACTTTTATTTGTAATAACTTTAATTCCAGTGCTAATATATTATAATAACGTAGTTCTGGAATGGAGTGTAATTCAGTATGACTTAGGTGTATACACATATCTATTGAGAAATATTCTAATTATAAATTCATTTTATAACAACTTAATTAAAATAGAATTTTAAATTATGCATAAAAGTTAACATAGTTAAATTTTAAAAATTTGCTAATAAATCATTGCATGATACACCTTATTACTTTTAAGTGCCTATCAACGCTTTGTTTTTTTATGAGGTAATGTCACTATCTCAGTTATTTAAAGTTTAATGCACAGATAAATAATATGCAAGTTTTCAGTTTTATGAAATGTATTAGTTTCTTTATTTTCCTGCTTGTGATTTTGACCATTTTATTCAATGTAAAACCAACATATTTAGTTCTGAAGAATTAATATATACTAATTATAGTATTTTTGTACAGTATTATAAACTGTACTTGATATATTTGTGTGTATATGCTTTTTTTGAGGGAGAGGGGGGCAGGGTCTTTTTAAGATTTACTGGGACATTTATTTTAGAGAAACTGATAAATGTATTATAGATATGGTATAAAAAGTTGTTTTCTTGAGAGAGATTTCTTATATATTAGTATTTATTATAACTTATTTTCTTTCAAATTCGGTTATCCCAAATGTTTTTTGCTTTGCTGGATTAAACTTTATAAGGATGTACTATTAAACATTAATTTCATGTGGAAAGTTTAATAATTGGAGGATACAAAGTTAGAGCCTAAATTCAAGTCAAGATGATTGTTTATTAAAATGAGAAATCTCTGTATGGTTAATCTAACTAGAGTTTTCCCAAAATTCCATGAATGTTGATGCTAGTAAAGTAAATTGCAAATTTTTAATTTTATCCTTATCTTATCAGGATTTACAATTTTAAGTTCATCATTTATATTTGATTTAAATTTCTGTTGTCTCATTAATTTAACAAAATTTAAAAATTTTGTTTATTACTATAAAACATGCTTGAAAATGTTACAAAAAGTTTTATAATTTCTTTAGATGACATTTTATTATTTTTAAAAATTTTATTTTGAACAATTGTAATTTTATTATGTAATATTAAATATGTTAATTAAGAATATATAGAGTTTCTTATTATAATAATTCTCAAATCAGGCAGAATGTTTAAAATATTTTTGTTTCCTTGATTAAATCAAAATATCTATCGTTAAAAATATGCACAAAAGGAATTCTTAAACATTAATATCATTAATGGAACTGTATATTATGTGTGCCAATGAAAAATAATGAAGTACTGCTTAGATTATCCAGATAGTAATGTTTATATTTAAATTCTATTAATTGAATTTTAAAGGTAAATATGACTTGGTCATGAATACTAATACAGTTGGACCTCTATTGCATAATGTTGCTAAATCCCAAGTAAAAAAGTTCTATTTGTGGAAAATTCATTAAAAAGCAATTCATTTTTCAATAAACCAGGTTCTTGGTTCCAGAAGAAATTTTGTAAAATAGTGGTCTGACTATTAATGTATTGTATTTTATATATGTTAAATGTTACTTGTAACTTTGGTTTTGATTTATCTGTGAAGATAAATTTATCCTGTTTTAAAATTACCTAAATGCAATTAATTTTTAAGATTCAGATTGGTTGAAAATATCATCATGATCTGAAAATTAATCCCAAAACAATATTTGAAAGAAATTATATAACTGCATATGTGCATTTTTTTGTTCTTTTAAATGTTTTGCTTATCAGAAATAATAGCTGTTGATCATAAAAGAAAAATTCTAAATGTAATTGAAAGTTATATTTTTGATAGTTTAATGTCAATCTTCGCAGGAACAATATTTTGAAAAGAACTGTAAAATTTAAATAGATCTTTTTTGTTGTATTAATTTTTTTCATACTATAATTAAAAATGTTCTTGTCCTGAAAATAAAACAAAATAGAAGAGATCTGCAAAAAAAAAAAAAAAAAAAAATGTAATTCTTTTACATGTACATAATATTAAATATTTTTGCTTGATTGAAAATTTTATTTTTTAACAAAAAGATAGTTTTTAAAAATTAATGAAGTACTGCTTAAAATGTAAAATTTAGTCATTTCTAGATTAAATGGATTTCTAGATTAATTTACACAAGATTTCTCAATCAAATAGTTAAAAATAAATATTACTACTGATATTTCTTTGGTATCAAAAAATATTGTCCACAAAATTGACTGATATTTACATCAAAGTTATTTCCCCCAAAAAATATTTTATTTTTTGAGGTATAGTTACATTTTTATTGTAAATTAAGGTACTATTATTGGTGATATTTTTTATAACAATTCACAAAATTTTATTTGTGATAAAACATACATTTCTCATTTAATGTGTTTATCAAAGTTTGAAGAACTGAATTAAAAACAAAATATTTGATCAGTGAGTAATTATTTTGCATTTACAGGTTATTTTATGATATTTTAAAGTGCATGTTAATATCTTTTTTGCTTTGATGTAGGAAATTTAATGTGCTTTTTCTTTTTGTATAATAAAAGTTTTAAATATTACTTTGTCATATTTGTATTAAAATGTGATTTTTTTTTCTGTGAGACGTTTTCTTCATTGTCTCATTTAAGCTATTTCATAATATACTTAAAATTTTTTTATATATGATATAAAACTTAAATACAGGATTTGGGACTTAAAGCAGTGTTCTTTTTGGATTTTTTTTAAAAAAATGACACTTAAATCATTTTTATTAAAAAATTATTTGCAAATAAAGTTTTTCTTTAAGGAAGAATGAATAGAATTATATGCAATATTTTTTGTTTGTGTAATAAGGTAATAAAAAAAAATCTAACAAATCCATCAAATATATATATACTATATTGAAAAAAGTATTTATGGGTATAGATCAGCAAATAATTAAAAATTAGCTAAATACAATTTCCAAGATTTAGTATAGTACCCTGCTGTTTGTAAAAAATGCAACACCATGAAGGAATAATCAGAATTAAATGAACTTAGCAGAAAATATCAATTATAGGATGTTACATAACATAGTAAAATTTCAGAGCCACCGCCCATGTGTGGCGTGCGCAGCGCCCTCTTAACTGATGCTGAAAGGGTATAAATAGAGGGCTGTAGCGGGACTTTGAAAATAGTTAATGATTATTTGTTAGTGGCGAACGTTTAGTGAGACCTAAGTACGCTTCCATGACGAAATAAGGAGAAATTCCAACAACTTACGGAGTTTGAACGGGGGAGGATTATCGGCCTTCGAGAAGGAGGATTTTCACATCGCGCAATAGGAGCTCGTGTGCAACGGAACAGTTCCACAGTGATGCGAGTTTGGAAGCAGTGGACCGACGAGCACCGAACAACTCGAAAAACTGGCAGTGGACGACGGAAGGTGACGTCAGCGCGCGACGATCGACACCTGCTCCTCATGGCGGTGAATGGCCGTACAGCTTCCTCTAGGTAGTTGACAGCACATTGGTCTACTGCTGCAGGTGTACTAATGTCGGCTTCGTCGACGTCTGCTGCACCGTGGATTTCGTGCAAGGGTGCCTTTATACAGGATCCCCCTCACGGCAAACCATCGGCGTCTGCAATGGGCTCATGAGCACAGAGCCTGGCAAGCTGATTGGCACCAAGTTGTCTTTTCAGATGAATCACGCTTCAATTTGTGGGACCATGATAGCCGCATTCGTGTTAGACGCTATGCCAGAGAACGCTGCCTTCCAGAGTGCGTTATCGAACGACATAGTGGCCTAACACCCGGAGTTATGGTTTTGGGTGCGATTTCGTATCAAGGACGATCAATTTTCTACGAATTGAGAGTAAACCCAATAGCAACAGGTACGTCCGTGAAGTGTTACAGCCCGAAGTCGTTCCCTTCCTTCAAGGTATCCCTGGAGCTATCTTTCAGCAGGATAATGCACGCCCACATGTTGCAAAGACTGTTCGAGACTTCTGTTCAGCCCAACACATGCTACTTCTTCCTTGACCTGCTTATTCGTCGGATATGTCGCCTATTGAGCACGCGTGGGATTTAGTTTGTCGGCGTCCCGCTCATGATCCGCGTCCTGCAGCTTCAAAAGACGAACTTTTGCTGGCAGCGCATACAAGCAATGTGGAATTCTCTTCCACAAGCAGACATTCAAAATGACTCCATGCCTCATCGTATAGCAGCACTTATTGCAGTGCGTGGTGGCTACAACACGTACTGATTTTGGACACTTAATATTGTTGTTTTTTTTGCTTTGAAAATGTTGTCACTGATTTGTACTAATACAAGTCTTATGCATCAAATTTCATTTAATTCTGATGATTCCTTCATGGGGTTGCATTTTTTACA
Organism: Trichonephila inaurata madagascariensis; assembly: GCA_019973955.1. NCBI lineage: Eukaryota > Metazoa > Arthropoda > Arachnida > Araneae > Nephilidae > Trichonephila > Trichonephila inaurata. Next base: position 330,271 of record BMAV01012819.1, read on the forward strand.
AACAGCAATTTATAATTACAATATAATCTTTTTTAAAATAAACTTTATTACTATTAATTCATCAGATGTAAGAATTTATAATTACAAGTCTTTTATTTTCTTAAGTTTTAGCAAATAAAATAGAATATTTACATAAAAATAAATTGGAATCTAAAAACTATTAAATTACAAATAATTGCTGTTTTAAAAAGTGTATAAATTTACTAAGTATCACAATAAATGCCTGTAAAAAAAACACATTTACTTTAAGTGAACTTACATCCATTTAAGAAGTTTTTTGTTTTTCTAATGGGCAGCATAATGGCAACTGAGCCTTTGCAGATACGGGAAGTCACCAAATGTGAGAGCCATTTCATGGGAGCATCAGTTATTGGTGGCTCTCACAACCAAATTTTGACATTTGAATTAATTTTAATTCAAGCTCTTGTCGAATGCTAAATATTGGTGTGATTTACTTTTGCCAAGAGCACCAGAGCCAAATTGATACTCAAGGGATCTTTTAGATGCCACGTAATAATATGACATGCATGCCCACCATTTTCGCATCCAGGAAATCTATCAACTCCAGCTGAGATCAAACCCGCAATCTTGGACTTACGAAATAGAAACGCTACCTCTTTGCTATATGTTGCAATACATCCATAAACTGAAACTTGGATAGTATATGTAGAATAAATGCTGACAATTAAAAAGATAAATAGTGTATGAAACTACAAATGAATTCTGAACCAAATTGTATGCTTTATTTACTAAATATTTTGAGTAAATATGTACAAATCAGGTAATGTACTGCATTTCAAAAAATTGTTAATATTAATATATGTTATCTTGCAGATTTAACTGCAGTACATTCACTCAATTATTTTACATTTAAATGTGCAATGTTAGAAATGTAAATATTTACAAATATATAATTTCATGTTATATAATACATGTTCTGTTAAAGGAGATACTTGTTTCTATCTAGATACAGATAGTATTTCTTGCATAGTTTTCATTCTGATACTGTAAACAAAGTTCCTCATAGGACATAACAATATTTTGACACACACTCATCTATGCATAGTAAAAGTATTGTTAGAATAATATACATAGTCAAGAATTTTCTATATTTAAATGTATACAATACCAAGACTAATATATTTGTTACAGCAATAAACTGTCAGAAAATATCTGAACATTTTTAATACATTGACACACATTTTAAACCTGTATACACACCCTATATAATAGGAGTTTAAATTTATGTTAAATTGAAAAAAATAGAATATGCAACTTGTAATTTAAACATAGTAAATATTTCATTATCTTCTATTTGCTGTGGTTTGGACTAATACTATAAAGACTACATATTGTATATTTATAAAATATATATCATATAACTAACTTTTACATAAAATCAAAATATTCTTTTTATGGAACGCAATAATTCTTTAAATAATGATATTGAATCAACCAATGAACATCTTAAGTGTTGAGCTTTACAAAGATAAATTCAAAAATGAAGTTTCATAAAATTTACATGTTTTACAGAAATAAATTGTTGTATTCCTTCTGCTTTTGGCTTTTCAGTTTGAATCGACTATACTATAATTTTTTTTGTTCGGAAGGAGATACTAAAATGTAGTTTTCTGTCAAGGCGATTCTACAAATTTGATGTAGATGGTCATTCCCACTTTTTTGCTGTTAGTCTGAAAACTTTCATTAAGGAGAGAATTAATTTGCAAATAAAGCGGAGATGAGTTACATCTCTATGAGCGTGTGGCAATTAATCCCACCATTACAATACTTTGGACACCAATTTTAGTAAATTCAAATTCACTGTCACTATCTTGCATGTTTTTGTAATCTATTTTCCTTCCTTCCTCAGTGGCTCGACAGCCCAGGGTGGGCCTTGGCCTTCTCAAGAAGCCTTTTCCACACAGACCAGCCTTTTTCCTGTTAGTGTTCTCCAATTCTTAGTTCTCTTCTTTTTTAGGCCATCAATCTAAGATTTGGCCTGCCTTTTCTCCATATGCTAATTGGTTGGACATTAAAAGACTTTTTTAGTGGTGCAGTCTTCATCCATTCTGACAACGTGACCTGCCCATTTAATTTGTTGCATTTTGATGAAGTTAACAATGCCAGATTCTTTATATGATAGAGCTCGAAACTTGATCTTCTTCGTCATATGCCATTTTCCTTTTAATTCCTTTAAAAATAAATCTTAAAATCTCTTTCGTAGATACTTATTATGTTTTAATCTGTTTGAGACATGGATCAAGTTTCAGATGCATGAGTTAATACTGATCTTTTAAAAAGACTTATAAATAGAACCTTTGTTTTTGTTTCGATTAAATTCATTTTGATATATTTTCGTATTTCATTAAGACTTCTATTAGCCATAAATCTATTTTGGATCAGGAATTTAATGTATGTATTTACTGAATTAGACAAAAAGAAAATTCATACATGGCTTGTAACCACAAACTAATAAATTATGAAAACAACAAACTATAGCTGAGAGATCTCAAATGCCACACAGTGTTTTACAATTGCTTAATGTTACCATCTACAGCATGTTAAAGAGTAAATTAATAATGTCATCTTGTTTGAAACCATTTTTCTTTAATTTTAAATAAAGAATTAAAGATAACTGCTAATCACATACTACATTACATAATGCTGTTTAAGAAGGAGGGGGAAAGAAAGTACTAAATGTATAATTTTCAAGTTTCATGAAAAAGAATAAATTTTTATCTTATTTACTATTTGCTAAATATTCATTGCAATTATTTAAATAAGATGGTTCAGTAATTATTTTAATAATTAGACTTTTAATCACAGATGCACAATTATTTAACTGTATCACTTAAAATACTGAAAAAGTTTATTACATCTCTCCTCAATAAAATTCCAATATGTACCTAACACATAAATGTAAAATAAAAGAGTTTGGAACAGTTACAGGTAAAAAAAATATGAAATAGCTTACAATATATTTGAAAACAAGCATTATGAATTGTACTTCAACAAATAATTTGAAAAAAATAATTTTCTACATCACAGCATCTGAGAAATGTTATCACTGTGATTTCTAAAAATATGTAATAAGATAAATTCTGTCACATTCAGCTAAAGGAAAAACACAAACTCTACCATTAAATAACAATTGTAACATACACAAAACGTCTTTAATCAAATCAATTCATAATTTTTAAAATTAGTTCACAATTTCTTTTACAAATACAGTTTTACTCAAGAAAAGGTATATATTATATTAATTCAGTAACTCAACATGTATACATACTTTTATTTAAACATAAAATTAAATCTACCAATAAGAGAAATATATATAATAATGCATAAAACTCTCATTTTTTTTAAAATTTAACAAATCAAATGTGATGCACAAAATGTAATACAAAAATATTATATGCCATTTTTGTGAATACAATATAGCTAATTTACAAAGATGTTTCTATTTACAAATAATCGAAAAACAGCATAACAATATAATACAAATAATTACTAAATAACAAGCACCAACATCAAATTGCATAACATATATACAAATATTTAATTACAGAATACAGAACACAGGGATTAAATAATGAAACAGTACATATATATGTATATATAAAGTTACAAATAATTCATACATACACACAATGCATTATTCACTGTATTCACTGTCATTTTATCAATAAAAAAAAGAAAATCACCAACATATATGAACAAGATAACTATTAATTAGTTAAACTAGTTCATCATTTTCAAATTAAATTGCTATTTCTAAAATTCATCTTCAATTAATTTTGGGGCTTTAAGTATTCAGATGAAAATAAATATTTTTAACGCAAACAAGGAGAGGATCAAGCTAATAAGATAGAAACAGCAGAGGAAAGCTTAAGATATCCAAAATTAATAAAGAAGCGAACTATTTTAAATATAACAGAAAAAGGTTGATAAGTACAGATAAATAAAATGATAACTTTATGTTCTCTATACTATACAGAAATAAGGAACTAGTAATTTTTGCTGAACAATCTCACATTTCATATAAGTAATACAAATTCATTTAATTTGATGATTTTTATAAAAATAATTTATCAAGAAGTATTTAGTATTATTTCAGATACATTCTTTCTAATTTATTAATCAGTGTGTCATACAAAGAAAATTTGAAAATTTTTTTTAAAAAAATGAAGCAGAAATGTAATGTGGATTTTCAAAGAAACAAATAACTCTCAAACTTAAATTTAATTAAAGACATGTTTATAATCTAAAAAATATATATAAAATAGCTTTAAACTTAAAAATTTCTTTGTATTTACTCTTTTTTTATAAAGTTAGAACATTTGGAAATATACATACCTCATTACATAAGAAATTAAAAGATATTTGTGAGTGAGTACACCAATTTTCTTTCAGAATTAAGCTGTTATATAAACAGAGCAAAATAAATTAAATTTAAAAAAAAAAACTTTCAGGATAAAATTTAAGATTAAAAAATGGTATAAAGTTTCAGGCAGGATTTTCAAATCTTTTTTTCTTCATAATATTATATTTCAGGTATAGTTCAAAATAAAATTGACACCCTATTTTTTAACAAGGTCATAAGAAGAAAATAAACTTCAATAAATTGATTTTTTACTAACAACGCAACACAAAGAAACATAAAAGGCCACAAACTAATTTCAAAAAATAAAAAGAAAAAAAAGTCATTTCTTTGTAATGAATAATATTTATATCTCATGTGAAGACTTCATTTATAAATCGTTTGTACTGCATACAGTATATAAATATTAATTAAAGTTGCTATTAAATAAATTAACACTGTTTCAACATTTTTTCTTCAAAAAACGTTTTAACTTTCAATATAGGCACAGTTAGAGAAGTATAATAGGTTCTTAATTTGTTTGTTACTGTTCTTTTTCTTTTTTTGAGAAAAGACAAGGAAAAAAAAAGAAAGCAGATTTTCAGAAAAATATAGTTTGGCACATTGAAGCATAGTTTTGCCTTCAAAGCAGTAACAATGTAAAATCCGTAGATAGTGAAATAAAACATTAACAAAAACAATGTTATAAAATTTCATGAATACGGATGAAAAATAATCAACAAGCATGTTTTTTTAAAGCAATAAAAAATTCAATATTTATTAAGATATTTTACTTTCTGGGGAAATTAATACAAAAGTTAAACAATATTCTATAGAAAAAATATTTCTAAATATATGTGGAGCATATTTAAAAAAAAAGATAATTTAAATTAAATCAAAATTAAAATTTTATAATTATTTTGAATACCTAAAGCTTGCTGCAAAATATTTTCTATTCAAATAGATACTCATTTTAAATTCACAACAAATAGTCTTTAATTTTATGAGGAAATAAACCCCTAAGATTTAAATACATATATTCAAATATCAAATTTAACTTTATATTCTGTCTAATAAAAATATTCAATAAATAACTAAAAAATTTTGCAATAAGGAATTAAAGATAAAATGGTATTTACACTTTAATATTTATTAACAAATCATTTAAAAACACAATTACAAATAAATTTTAACTGCTTAAAGGCTGGGTAAACAAATATTCACAAAAGTTTAAATAGAAGCATTAATAATGAGAAAAAGTTTAGAAAATTTTTTTTAATGAAATATACTTGGTTTCAGATAGTTTCATTTTTTAATCAACTTTTTCGATATAAAGAATTACATAATTATACAAAAGCATCACAAAAATACAATGTGTTTCAAACTAATAATTTGTCAAATAAATATAACTAAAATATTTTTTTTTATTCATAAAAATTTATACTATCCAATAGATGATATTTAAAAATGAGGTTCATTCTAGCAATATACTATTTAACCATATAAATATATAGGTATATTTGCATGACAATTATAAAAACTATTATTTTATTAACAAAAATGTTTGTATACTTAAGGTTTTCTAAACTTACAAGTGAGAAATTCACTTTTCAGGCAACTTAAGTGTGAGAACAGTGAGAGCTTTTTTTATTTCAGCATTCACTTCAGATGTTTCTGGAATTTCTGGAGTAACCCAAGAATCATCAGTATTCTCCATTGCAGCACGACATACAGGACAGGTTTTATTTGATACATTCCTATTATTAATGAAAATAAAATCTTTGAAAAAGAAACAGGTTACATTCATAATTAAAGAAAAATGAAAAAAAAAAGAAAGAAAATCATTTTTAAATATTAAATATTTAACATAATTAAAATGATATTTCACTATATGATGCAATTCAGTAATGCTTCATTTAATAAATGTGATAGATATATTTTATCCCATCCTTTATTACATACCCTTCTTTTACTTACGTTCATATGCATCAATAATCCACAAATTTTGCATTCTTGAGACAATTAATTTCACACACTATTGTTTATTTAAAACTATCATATAATTAGCTACATAAAATATAAGTTTTAACTTTATTTTCAATATTCAATAAAAACAATTGAGTAAAACAAAAAAAGGATTCCGAAAAAAGAATTGCAGCTCTTATAAACCGAAATTAAATACATGTATGATTTGAAAATATGAAATGTTTCAGCATCCTTAGTAAAAGTCCTAAATGATACAAATTTTACTGTTTCTCAAAATGCACATTTTTAAAATTGAAAAGTTTTTAGCATATAACTGACATTAAATGTTTAAATTTACAGGGATATACTGAAAAAGAGATAATGAACTTAATAACACATCTTACACAATCTAATAAAAAATACTTATCCAAAAATTTAATATAACATGAAAATTAATCAACTTTTTCTTACAAAGAAAAAATACAAAAGAACAATTAGAACTTAAGTGTAAGAAAAATTTCATCCATTTGAAAACAGTTTCCAGAAATAACACATAATTTTTTGTGTGTTTCACAATATGATTATATCCACTAGTTCAAAATTAAGAAAAATAGAATATCTAGCTGAATTTTTTGAAAAACACTGTGAACAAAGAGTAAAATTAATAATTCCAAACCACAAAACAAATTTTCAGTATTGATTACACATACATGAACATGAACTTACTGTGCACTTAGAAGAAATTTTTTTATAAGCACATGTCATTTTCATGTCTTGATTATGGGCACATTTTTGCAAATTTTGTGGTGATTTTTTTTTTCAAAATTTAGAGTAAATAGTTATAATGAGTAACCATAAACGTAGTTGGATAATGAAAAGAGGTGACAAGGTTTATTTAAAATATAAACTATAAAGAGGATTAAGGCAGGACAATCAAGAGAAGATTATAGTGATTTAAATACAATGACTAGCATTACGTTCAACTTAAGCAGACAAATTAATAGAACCAAATTTGAAGAGAAAAAAAGGTTCAGACAAGAGTCACAATGATTAATTAAGATCGAATCTTTCCATTATAGCAAAGTATAACAAGAATAGAGCTCCTTATAAACAGCTCTATGAACTTCATATGGGGCTACATGCACCTAAGTTTCAGGGGTTAATGTTTGCACCAGATTACATGGAAAAGGACTATTTGCAAGAACTGCTACTTGAATTTTGCTCAATTCTATATTCAGGAAAGCCAGCTTAGCATGACACAGAAAACATAAACACTGGGGCAGGGTTCAGTGAGAAACTGTTCTAATCACTCATGAGTCTAGATTCAGCCTAATTACAGATTCTCGATTCATTTTCACCTAAAGACAATCGGGGACCTGCTGCATGAGCTTTAATGCTTGATAAAGAGACCAGTGTGACACCATCCAGACATCTTCATGTTTATAATAGAGGCTCTATGACTATTATGAGGTAAAGCACAAAATCTTTGAGCCCTATGTTTATCTTCTCAGCAGGGTAGTTGGTCCAGATTTTACTTTTATTGATGACAACACTCTTGTCCACAAAGACCTATCTAAACAACAAATTTCTGGAAAGTGGGAATATTCAATAGATGAACTGGCCAACCAGAAATTTAGAACACTACAAAGAGCATACTTGAATTAATGAGGGTAATTGCAACTAGCCACCTTCCTCTCAGAACCCTCAAAGACCAAAAGAGCCGAAGAAGGGGCATTAAGATATATTGTCTCATTTTTAGAAAAAATTCACACTCTAAAAACTAAAAGATAACCATTTCCCTGTTAACCTTAATTCCCTTTTTCAATCTATCTCTTTTAGATTTTCCCACACGATGATGTAAGTGCAGCATAACTGTTGAATGACATATATATATACAGTCGGGCCCAGATTTAATGAACCCCTATTTAACACATTTTCCTCCTTCCCCAATCAAAATGACGGCAAAAACCTCAATTTAACAAATAATAAACCCAGAATTAACGAATTATTTCAACAGTTGAACTTTTTTATTAGATTAGGTTAGAACAAATTGGAAAATTTTTTTCAAATAACATCCTTTTTGTCTGAAACAAAAAAGATATTTTCTGTAAATAGTAACTTTCAACGTCATAGGGTGCAGAGTGTTTTTGGACTTAACAAGTGCAGATGAGTCATGAGTGTAACCTACCATGTTAGTTCTGATTTAGATAGGAAACTCCTTTCTTACCTCATCTCACTCCATAATGCAGGGAATATTTTAAGAGTTTAATGATTATGTTACATTTGATGACATTCTTATCTGTGCAACTGAAGTTCTGGAAACTGCTGATTTGTTGGTGATAATCAATAGCGATTCTGATACAGAAATTGATAATGAAACTCTTATCAAAACTGTTACATTTTCTAATGCTTTACATTGTTTGGAAGCAGTGAAAATATTTTCTTATGCAGCAGGATATAAATGACACAGTATTTTCTTCTCTGTATAAAGTATTAAAAAAAAAGCTCTTTCGAGTCAGAAATCAAAAATATTTTCATGCATCTATCAGTAAGTATTTTAAAATTACTAATTAACTGGTGCGTAATAATTCACTAGTAGCTGTGGAATAAAAATGTAAAATTTCTAAATATGTTTTTTTTTTTTTGCAGTTGCTCATTGTAGAATTTTAAAAAGATAAATGCGAAAAATTTGCATATTGTTTGAACCCTGATATAACTAATAACCCTGATTTAATGTACAAAATGTTCAGCCCTGATGGGGTCCGACTGTATATATATTGTATTATATCAATCAATGCACAAATCTCATTTCAATGACATCTATCCAATACTGCTGGAAATAATCCACCAAATATTTTCAAGCTCTTAATTTTGAGTACCGGTTTATAATATAAAATGGAGGATCCAGACATGACTTCATAATCTTGGTAATTGCTGCTATACCTTGCATTGTTTTAAAATTTTCTTAGAAAGTAAAAATGATCCAATATATAGCTTGCAGAAACTTTTGATGGCATTTATTAGTTAGGAAATTACTGCTTTTTTTTTTCATTATTATTAATCATTCACAAAATATATTTTATTTGGAGAGGAAAAATGTCACTAATGTGTCCATAAATTACTTGAAAGTCCTAGTGCTATATATTTTGGTATTTTATCATAATTACATTTCGTAAATATGTTAAGAAAATCATTCAAGAATTTCTAAAAATCAGAAAATGTTCATATCTAGAATGTTCCATACAAAAAATAATAATAACTCAACTCTACTCCAGCAAAAGATATACAAGATGAGTAATATTATAAAAACAAACCTTATTAGTTGCTCATTTACCATTCCTCATAACCCATCATCCATCAAACCATTGCAATCATTGATTTCCAACAATAATACACATTTTCCAAGATAATTATCAACATGGTGACTCTTCACATTGGTGACAAATCAGAGAAGCAATTGCCAGCACATTGTCCTTATAATTGATAAGTACCCATTTTTTTATAACTTTGCACATATAAAAACTTATAGGATACATAACATTAAAATTAAATAATAATAATTTTTGCGAAGTTATTAAATGTTTATTCAATCAGGCTTTGAAAATCAGATGATTTTGCCACAAAATGCTAACCATTGTTCAATGCAAAATAAGCAATAGGCATGTGCACAAGGTAGAGTAACTTCAGGTTTTCTTTCCATGCAAATAATACACTCCTCTGCATCTGTTTCATTCATAATCCTTAAAATAAAAAAATACATACAAATTAAAATAGGACAAAAAGAAAATTATATTAATACTACAGTTAGTTCAAGGAGAGACATTACAATTTAAACATTATACTATAAATATAAAAATAAATTTTTTTTAAAGAAAAAACTTATTTGAAACTATTTTTTAAATTTACAAATTTTAATGAATATTGCATTCCAGTCAGTATAGAAATTTAGAAATCATACACTGGAAAAAAAGTTAATAAAGACAAATGTTAACAACAGAAAATACATAATCATGATGTTTTTTTAAAAAAATACTTTATTAAACAAAAAGCATTTAAAATTTAACTATAGAAGATTAAGAAAATGTAATTAATTTTATTGTATTTTAGATTGAAAAATCAAATCACTCCACACAAATAAATATATATTTTTTATATTTGCACAAGTAATTTTAATAATATTAAAAATGATTTTGAATATGAAATTAAGCAGAAACAAAACCATTAACACTATTAAAACTACACTCACCCATTTAACACTAACTATGTTTCAATATCTTAAAAGACTATAAAATAAGAAGGAACAAAAACATTTTATTAATTGCATGAGGTATTTTTTTATACTACCAAAGGATTTAAAAAAGTTTTACTTATATTTCATAATGTTTTAAAGAAAAAAAATGTTTTCTAAATTAAAAACAGTTAATTACAAAACTAAAGATATATAATCTAATCAGAAACAAAATCTTTGTATTATAATCAACTTTAAAATAGCACAAACACACCAAAATTGGAATCAAATCAAAAAGTGATATAATGAATAATATAATATATATATATAATAGATTTTTAAAAATTATATAAGTTTTAAATAAGATTTACTCTTATGATACCACCTTATATAAAATGATACAATTCTGTCACAATTATTTATTACATTAAGACAATAGTAGCATTAAAAGATAAATGATGATGCTAAATTAATTGCAATTTTCAAATAGTATGAAATGTACAACTCAGATTATTATAATTATGGTTAGAATTACATTTTTAATGCATACATATATGTATAACACAATCTGGACAGTTTCTGAAATTGATATCTTCATGGATGATATGGAATGTTGGAGTTATAAAATAAAAAGACAGATGCTAATGGTAATTTTAATTTATTGTTTTCATGTTAAATCAAATTAATCTATAGGTACCCCAAGCTTTGATGGTATGTTGCAGCAAGTATCAGCCAAGAGTGAAGCAGAGAAAGAGTCTGGGGGGAAAATAGGAATTTCCAGGCTTCTGTTAATGACAGAGTTAAAGTAGAAGTACTTTATATGCAAGGAGGTTGGTCAAATAAATTTGGTTGAGCATTATGAAAACAAATTATAACGTTCTGAGGATTCATCACATATATAAACACTAAACAGAACAAATGAATTAAAAACACTCATTTCGAACAATGTAGCACTATCCGTTATTTTTTCCTAATGATAGAGACAATTCAGTCTCTTAATTTGGACTCAATAAGACACCAGAATAAATGGAAAACTATACAGACTTATGCTATCTCAACAATCTTCCTAGTTCACAAAGATTTGATGAAACATAATCAAAAAAGTTGAGCATTTCTTTTGATGGCTTACCACATGTGTCTAATGGAATTAGAGTCATATTACTTAGATGGTCAGAGATGCAAGTTCATGTTTGTAGAGTGCTCATAGGGCCAATGGGCTGAATTCATGATAGCAACAAGATAAATGTAATCCCATGTTTTCCACTGAATTTAAAGCTGACATTAGACATATATATGTAAAATACAAAAACAATTTCAAGTTTGATAATTGGGTAAGAATGTCCAAATAACAAAATTCTTCAAAAAGCTATAAAAATTTTTTCTTTTACTACAAGAGTACTACAAGAGTTTACATATAAAATTTGGTTTACATGTGAGTTAATATTTTTAGCAAACATGTAAAAGATGGCAACAGTGAGGTAGGTGCATGAACTGATTGGCTGGAAGCATGCGATTGCATCTATCATGAGATTATGACATCATATGAATTGGGTCTAATGACATATTGAGAGTAATGGCATAATGCATTGTCTGAATGAAAATTAAGGTCTCCAGTAGGATACTTAAGATACATAAACAGGAGTAGATGGTCATCAAGGATAAAACAGTAACTATGACGAATAATGTCACATTAACTAAAGGTCTCATTTCAGTCCGTGTAAACAGTCCACAAATGCCATCACACCTCCACAAACTTGAAGAACATCCTACTAGTAAAAAGGATCCTTTGCTACATGTACCCAGCCATAAGCATGCAGTAATAAGAATATGGACTTATCATTTCAGAAAACATTTTATAAAATTGGGATAGGGGAAGGAAAAGTACAAAATAAATATCAACTTCTTAAGATATAACTAAATTCTAAAAAAAAAAATGGATGATTCATTCCCTAAATTAAAAGGAACTAACAATCTAATTTCACACTCTGAAATAAAATTATAATAAATTCATATGCAGATTATTTTTCCTTCATTTTTTTCTATTTACAACCAAATTTTAAAAACAAAGAATAACCCAAATCAAATAATAATTTATGCCTATTAAAACTGATACAGAAATGATATTAAAAAAACTAATCATATTTACTTACAAAATTATCATTAATCTTGTAAGTTAATCTTTATCACAATAATGAGAAAATTAATATTTCATAGAAAAATGCATACACGAGAGTTGCAATCACTCACTTATCTATGATCATTGTAGTAGGAATTGGTTTTACTGTTGCACAGTCAGGATCTGTTACTTCCTCTCGAGGTTGAATACAATTGAAATGATATAATATCATGTTATATGCTAACATGAATTGTCTAAGACTAAGCAATTTGTAAACTTCTACTTCTCTTTCAGTAGCAGCTAAAACCTGAAAGAAAATCAAGAAGATTTAAGTAGTAAATAAATACTATACCAACAAATTTAAAAATTTATAAAGTTTTTTGAGATTTAAATCATGAATCTTATAAAAAATTGAACATTTCAAAAATTTTATAAAAAAGGCAATTTAACAGTAACTTTATCTTTTATATCTTTAAATGCATATCTTAATCACAAACTACTTCGTTTTTGTGCTACAGTGTGTGAAAGTTATTCAAAAACTATGTTTAACAGATTTTCAAAAATAAATAGTACAAAATAAACATCTTTCAATGAAATAAAGATTACTTAGATATAAGATATAAAAATATTAAGATTACTTAGACTGATATTTGCCACATAGTACACCAAATTTTTAAAAATTGCTCAAGGATACATAATAAGCAAATTTATTTTAAAATAAAGGTAGATTTCTGTTACTAATACTTTATGAGCATATTATGAATATACTGTATTTACTCAAATCTAAGCTGCACTATTTTTCCAGTGTTAATGCTACTGAAAATCAAGTACGGCTTAGAATCTAAGGCAAAACATTTGTTGGATGAGGGGAAATTGAGTTTCCACTCCTTTCAAAAGGTAAAATATAACTGTCCATTCTTGCCACTTGCATTGAAGACTTATCCCATTTAGTAGTTTATCTTCAGTATTCAGTCCATCCTAAATATCGTTGTCTGCAGGAAA